>JAHWXV010062816.1:0-10476 GCA_024586415.1 Phrixothrix hirtus | reverse complement strand
CCTTTTGTGTTTTATAGTTGTTTTAAGACAGTTTAGTAGCTGCATTTGCAGCTTGTTATATTTATTATAGAAATTTATAATTGGCTTTATAGCTACTTTATCACTTGTATAAAACCAAAAATGCTTCTTGGGAGTGAAAGGGTGATAGTAAAGATAGTAGGATTGGTGAGTAATAGTGGGATGGTGTGGATACTGTATAGTGCTCGGATTTGCGGTGAAGGATGGAAGTAGCGATATAGGTGAGAAGAAATTGGTGCATGGGAGCATACAGTGGTTGAGAAGGTGGAGGCTGGGTTTTGGGTTTTGCCAACCCTGCCAAGGGAATGTCATGAGTGGCAGTAGTAGTAAAATATTCCATTGATAATTTCTATTAATAATCTACGAAATTCAATAAATTAATATAAACTATAGGCAATCTAAACATAAATTTTAAAATTTAACAGATAAATAATTATAAATCAGTACTAGGTTTCTATGATAATGAAAATCATAGCATTTTATGCTTCATGTGTTCCATCCAAATTTGGTTATCCTAAGGAACATTCGTCGTTCATTAGAAGACAAAATAAAAACATTCTATTGGCTTATTGTTTTATTGACGGTGAAGTACTAGTGGTGAAAACAATAGACAGAATTCGAAAGATGTTTTGGAAGTAATAAGCAAAATCAATTAATTATGTTATAGGTACTCTGTTATTATCCATCACTTAATGAGATAGAGAAAACCTAGCATTAGTCCTCTACCAAATCATCCACTGAAACAGTATTATCAAAACATTAACTTATAAAATACTTCCTTATTTTATCTACCGCTATGGTGTAGATGTTTATCCACTTATTTTGCTTTTACTAAATTCATACACTGCGATTTTCTATTTTTGTATATCCTTATACGGCGTTTTCTTAAAATTTTCCTCGGCCTGTCTCTAAATTGCTTCCTGTTCACTCTCCTTATATTGTTAAGTATTCGTTGCTCACTCGTGAGCAAACCATCTTAACCTATTCATCTCGTATAAACCAAATAATGACCCCTTCACACCACATTCATTATTCATTATTCCTAAGTGTCTTAGGATAGGTGTTAAATGGAGATGTTTTAAAGCGAGAACATTTACAAAGATTATGAAAAAAGAAGTTCTACATGCAGAACAATGAGGACTTTCGAAAGGTCGCGTATTGAATCACTTTTTGGCCTGAAAAAAGAAGTAACACATTTTTAGCAAGAATGCAATGGAGAATTTTGTGAAAACAATGCAGCTATTCGAAATTATTACATTTATATAAGCGAAATTCAGTCATGAACGGCCAAAATGAAGAAAATTGTCTTCTACAATCAAAATTAAAGCTCTGAAATTAAACTGCCGCACGCGAAAGTACAAGAAGGTGATACAAATATGTTCTCAAAGCTATTGAAGGCAAACAGGCGTTGATTTGATGTCTTTGCAAAAAGAAATTACCCATTACTGCCCAGAAATATATGATGAATCAAACTAAGATTGGATATGTAATTCTTTTATAGAATCCACACATGACAATGGAAGTCCTACAAGAAAAAGTTAACAGACATTATTTCTGATTTGTATTAAATTCAAGTTAGAATATAATACGTGAATATAGTTTAACTGCAATTTTTAACAACCTTTTTTCTCAACTTGGCTTTTTTTGAGCCGATTCATACAGGGTGTCTCAAAAATAAGATATAAAACTGTAGACTGTTTGTGAACTGTACAATACGTTTTCAAATTTTTTATAAAATGTACGATTTAAGAGATATTAACAATTACAAGTTCAAATCATTACTACGTCATTGTTGACCCAGCGTGTCAACGAATAATCTATCGTTGTGCTTATAAAACGCGTTCTCGAATTTATTAAAAATGTTTACGTTACAAGAATACAGTGATATGATTTTAATAAATGGAGAGTGTAATTATAATAGAAATTTTAACAGCTGCCCAAAAGCTTACAAGCACGGAAAATGTAGTGCTGCTCTACGAAAGTCGTTGAAGACACCTAAGTAATGTGGCTCAGTAACTTTTACTTTAAAGGATAATCACATATTGTGAAATGTCATTGTTGTAGGTATTAGAATTGATGGAAGATAATTTTATGCATAGTTTGCGCCATGTTGCCTACGAATTACATATCTCTCATGCAATGGTACATTGAATTTTACAAGAAAATTTATAGTGCTCGTACCATGTGCAAAGGGAACAACATTTAACAGAAAATGTCTTTGAGCCACATTGTGTATTTTGTGAATGATTTTGGAAACGAGGCAGTGGACCATAATTTTAGTATTAAGATTGTGTTTACAGACGAGCCCTATTTTACACCGGAGAGTATATTAAATTTTCACAACAGCCACTATTGGAGTGATATTAACCACCATATTCTACAAGTAACCCGATTTCAGTGGTGGTTCAGTGCAGGGATGTACTATAATCGGTTCTTTTGTGCTTTTGTGCGTAGATTATACTATCCATCACATTTAAATATTCTACAAACAGCGTTGGAAGACGTTCTTGATGATTTACCTCTTGCAACAATGCAAAATATATTAAATAATGGGAACATCTTAATAAGATTGAAACTGTGGTATCTATTACGACAATTTTTATATTTTTGATAAAAAAAGTTTCGCTTTATGTAGACTCAATCGCTTGCGTTTAATTTTTAATCTTAATTTTAATTATTTTAAACTAGAAGGTCAAATAAAGAAAATAGAGTATGCGCGTGGATAGCATTATTTTATTTTATTTACACATATGTGTCGAATGATACGAAATGGAGTGGGTAGTAATATATTCAACTCGTTCAAAGTTCTGTAATCAGGTTTGGAGTAGGTCATAATTCTTCGAATAAAAAACTTTCAAATATTTTTTCAAGATCTTATTTTGTAAAAATTGTACTTTATATGACATCATCACTCACTTTGAGAAAGGATGTGTTAATTTTCGGGACACCCTGTATAAAAAATAAAAGATGCAAAGTTTAATTGTGTTGAAAATGAGTTGATAGTTTGTTTGTGAAGTGCTCGACCGAATCTGATAGAAATATGTACAAATCATCAAGATTAAGCTTCTTATTCATAATATAATAACGTAACAAGATTTGTTTAACTTTTCATACCAAGAGACTTCTTTGTTTCATAAATACAAAAAGGTTTATTTTCGGGACGAGTAAGACTTCCGGTCCACGACGCGTAACGGACTGCGGTAATCTTACGTGCCTCGAAAACGTATTTGTTGTACTGATAAAATCTATTGATTTCCACAGCCGTGTTTAACGAAGTACATATTCTAATATAACTTAAAATTAAAATTCCAAATTCTATGATACTTTAAGCAAATGTGAAACGTCAATCAAGCTGTTCTTTTATACTAGTTTAAATATGACCTTTTTATGCAGACCAAAGGAATTCGTGGCAGTCTCAAAATGACCTAATTTTTAAGTAAAATACGATAACAAAATAGAGGATTATTGCAGTGGTTAGAAATAAAATAATTTTGTAAAGCGAAGTTTTCATATTTTGTATTAGGGTTTCGTTATTTAAAAGAGTAGAGAAGCAATAAACTAAATAACTGGGTTCTGGAAAGTGATGGTTGGAAAACTCTTAACCAAATACAATAATATTTATTCCAGAAATTATAAATACTGGCAGTACTAGCATTAATACCCTCCAGGGGAACTTAGGAAAAGCCCTGGTTGTATGCGAGTTTCAGGGTTATGATTTCTATAAGGACGGATTTTACTTGCGATCGCTCTCCTAGAAAATAAAGCAGGGTATCCACGGGTCGGAGGAAGACCCGAGACTTCGCATACTAAAATGTAGGCGTGTTCATCCCTAAAAGGACATGACAGAACTCTGTTGTTCGCATCTTCCAGTTAACCCATATTGGATTAATGGGAGACTCTTTCTGAATTAAGATCTCTAGAAAGCTTCACACT
This sequence comes from Phrixothrix hirtus, assembly GCA_024586415.1. Classification (NCBI taxonomy): domain Eukaryota; kingdom Metazoa; phylum Arthropoda; class Insecta; order Coleoptera; family Phengodidae; genus Phrixothrix; species Phrixothrix hirtus. Next base: position 6,525 of record JAHWXV010062816.1, on the reverse strand, counting down.
GAAGTGGGTTACTCGGGCCTGATTTTCTGTTTAGACGGGTAAATTTAGAGTCCAAGCAGTGCAAGTATAAGAAGCTAGAATTTAATTTTCTGCCGAAAATGTGATGAAAACTTTCTGAATTGTATAGGGTGACCTATTCATTGCATTTACCGTTAAAATGTTCCAATTTTGTTAAATTAGCGTAATCGCTTTACAACTTTTCAGCTTTTACTTTTACCCAAAACATTTCAATGACCTTGGAGGAAACTCCCAATTTGAATAATAAATCAGAAGAAATTAAAGGCGGCATTAAAGATATTTGTTTTAGAAGCTAGTTAAAGTAATTTAATTATACGTTCAAGTATGCGAGTTGCCTAAGAAATTTTAGTCATTTATGTAATTAAGATTAGCGCGGTAGATCTATAAAATGCCATGTTATACAATATATCGTTACCTATTTTCAGTTCCAAAATACAGTTAGTCTAACTAAAAGTACTTAAAATACAGGTGTGAACTATCATAATTAAATTAACTTAAAATACAAAACTGTCATAACATCATAAATTTACACTATTTTACAGTTAAGTATATACCAAGATAGAAGCACTAATATGCTTTAAAAGTGATTTATTTACAGACTTTATGTTTTGTAAACAACTTAAATAACTTTGAAAATTTATATCCGCTTAAATTTTAAAAAAGAATTTATAATTTTAGGCATAAAGGTAGTCTGTAGGGATTTCAAACTTTCAACTTGATTTAGTCAACGGTTTTTAACAATAAAGTTAACATATGCATACGTGCAGCGTATATTGAATAATTTATACACTGACGAATACGTTAAATTTTATCTGCGCTCCGAAAAATTTAATGTTCTTTTAATTACCCCAAACTCATCAAAATCTACAATTATTTATTACTCTTCTGATAAATCCTTTCCCTAATTCATAACAAGTGCTCTTTGTTTTTATTGGTTTTAACAGCTGGGAGTTCGAGATGAAGAAATTCTCTTTACCTTCATGAGTACAACTACTGCGACTATTTCGACCTACCTACTAGAATCTAGCTAAACTGAAGATTTTTCAACCCCAGCAGAGATTTTTAGTGCTAAACATTAACATGGCGATTATCTCCTGGGTTGACGACGCCGACAAAAAAGATGTACTTTTGATTAATTGGTATTTCTATTACATTGCCAAATAAAGATGTTAAAGATACTTTTCACCGTTAATTTAAAGTAGTGGAAAGCTTCAGGGTTGAATAAACATTTCGGTACCTTAAATTTTTAGTAGCTGATGGTCTAGGCAGAAAATAGAAACACAGTAACTGAAGTATCGCCGGTTTCAGAATTTTATCAAATGTTATTAAAAAATGCGAAAAGTCTTTGTTCGATGAAATTTGTTTTTAGAAGTGTTTACTTAATTTATATATCAAGTCGAAGGACAAATTTATTTAATTCAATAACGTTTCAAATCTAAGAGATGTTATAATGAAAGCAGTTGATCTAGAACTTTTAGAATAACTTTATACGTCAATTAATACCACACTACTTCTTATATAACCATTTGCATGAGCATTAAGAAATACTCGTAGTATCATTAGTTTCTGTAGCAGTTATTGGTTTCACTGTTACTGATGCAAACCGTTTTAGTAAAAATAAGTTTCGTAAATGTTTTTAAATCTTACTTTACTGATTCTACATATCTACATATGGTTTGCTGTGAATTTAAGCATCTTTCGGTGGTATTTATCAATATTGTGTAAACTTCTGGTTTATAGGTAAATGTTACAAAATGAGTGTAATGTCTTTCCTTCGTTTATATTTCTGCTGACCTGAGACGTTCCTAAATGTGCGCTAAAGAGTGACATAGAAAATCTATGAGAATTTAGTTATTTATTATAAATAATAGTTGTTATAAAGTCAGTAATAATTGTGTCAATTGAATTGATTGAGTAAACTGTTATTGTAAAACTAGACCGAAATGTGTCATTGCAAGATTCCACCCTTTGTAAACCTTCAGTATTTTTGAAAAATATTTCACCTCTTAAGCGAATAAGGTACTACGGTAAGAGCGGAGTACCAAATAGCAAGGTTAATATAAAAATAACTAAAGCAATTATAAGAAAGTCCTGTTTTATGAGACTTAATTGTCAAATTAATTATCGTAAAGTCGAATAAATTAAACTATAACCAGTTATGCCTTCAAATTTTTAATAATTAACTAACAATAATAAATTTGAAATAATTGAAACTTACCACAATTAAATAAATAATGTAGATTTAAAAAAACCACTTCAAATATTAAAATTAATTCACAGCACTTAATTATTTCATATATGCGGAAAGTTCACTAAATCAGTTTCCGTTTTGAATTTTTTACAGTTTTAATTGCATCCAATATACACAGATTCTTCACAGAAATCGATTTCTCTTACTATAATTTCTTACAATTAGGTACGTGCTTTTTTTCTAATTGTTTATGTAGGTTACGCGCCTTATCGGCTATTGAAATCTCCAGGTTTATCGCATTTAATATAATCAATAAATTATCCAGCGTTTTTATGTGTTTATTAGTGTTAAAACTGAGACATCAATAATCGTTTTAAGCGTGCATATTAATCGATTTCCACTACCGGTAGCTAAACCTCGTCGCTCGTGCGGGTCACTAAGACTTAACGTGACTGACTGGCCATTCTAGTGGCAAGCAAAGCGTTGCTATATCACGGTGTGTAACTTTCAGTGGTACTACATTATTAAAGAAGCAAGTCAAGATGTTATTTTATTCAATTAGATTTCTACCTTGGCGAAATAATAAAATAACAGTACTCTCTTTAAAATACGTTTTTCGACACCTATTGACAGGACTTAACGATTAGCTATAAAAAATCCGGCACTTTTTATACTTAAGTAATAGGTGTCAAAACCTTTAAGATTATACTTTGATGTAGGTTACTCTATTTTATATACATTATCTGCTACCTGAACTGTTACATTATTAAGATGTGCTATTGCGATACCGTAAAATGATTTTCGCAACAAGTACTTTATAGTAGTTATTTAAAGTTGATTTAATGAATTTATTTGAAAGCAGACTTTCAAAATCGATAATAATGAATTTTTGGAGCAGCTACTATTGAAATATTAAAGTTGCATGGAATCCGGTTTTACTTTTAGAACGAAATTAATTATGATTGAAATATGATTAAATGAATTGAATTAGTGAAATGTTGTGGGTCCATCTAGGTTGATAGATTAAAGTTGGGTAATTGATTAAACCGCACCACCAGATTCTGCTATATTCGAAGCTACATGCTTAAAATTTGGTACAATTATTATTAAGTCCTGCCTAACTTTCTAGCAAGAGACAAACTTAGCCTGATGAGCATTTAACATTTCATAATGAAAAACAGGGTGGCTGTATTCAGTTGGTTAAAAATTCATCTTTAACATCCAGGGTATGAATTCACTTTCCATTTTTATTCACACTAAGGTATTTGAAACTATATTTTATATCCGGAAAATGAACCTTTGCAAGAAGATGTGGAGTTGCAGACCTTGCCTACAACTCGACTCGCATCAAACGAGTATTTTCAAAAGCATTTTCTGGAGATTACAGTTTGTTAAATAAATATTACAATATTTGGTATTCGTTTAAAAATGTCATCTTTCGTTAACACATTAACCAATAGTCATTATGTTGTTATGACCCTTACTATGTGCTTGCTACGCAACAACAAATTTAGCTGGCATTAAAATACCATATTACGTTTTCTGACGTAGGCCGAAAAGTAATTAGTTTCTATCCTCCAATTAATGTTACCAGACGGAGACAAACAAGTAATTTTATTTCTATATGCAAAATCCAAGCTGTTATATTCTGCACTTTTAATTAGAGCTCCCCTAACCTCTTAATGTTACAATAGAACCGTTCTTTTTGTTTAAATTAACTTTTTTTCTCGTAAAAATTGAGCAATGGAATGAAAAAGGTAATAATCTCAAAGTAAATATATGGTTAGAACTAAACGCCAGATGGAGCAGAAATTCTATTTTATCAAATTCATGTATTTTTTCCATAGCATTTTTTGTGATAAGTGGGTGTTCGTTGCGCTACTGAAGGAGAGCTTGTATTGAGGATATTCTTGAGTATTTACGTCTCGGCCTTATGGAATTAAGTCATGGTAAACTATTACCTTCGTAATTCCGCCATACACACAAAAAAGTCTCGCTTTCAAAACATTTATTTTTGACCACAAGGTTCAGTAACCTCCGCAATATAAAAAGTCTGTGATTAGATTACTTTTCATCACAGTAGTGCACATGCTCATACTGATGTAATCATAATGGCCAAAATTAGGCATGTAACGTATTATTTACTTTCACACCTACCATATTCCTCTGAATTGACTCTCCCTAACTTCAATCTAGTCTCTAAGCTAAATCTTTTTTTCGATGAAGAAGTCAAGACCGCTGTCGACCATTGTTTTTCAGGTCTTAAGGAAAATGCCCGCTGTGTTGATGAATCGACTTTTTTGCTCTTTTACGTAATTGAAAATGATTGCTTTAAATTCAGGATTCATTACATGATCAATTATTCTTCGAACTGCCTTTTCTTGTTTTTCTGTCTCATCAGCTTTTGTTCCACAAAATAATCAATTATCTTTTTAATCAAAACCAGTAGAACGAACACTTCAAAGTTTTTTCTTCGACAGAGAGAATGTACAATATTTGTTACGTTTAACTTTAAACATTTTTATGTAATTTTTGTGAATGTACATACTTTTGATGACGTGTAAATGAGCATAAACAAATTCTAAATAATTCAAATCATGAAGTAATCCATGCCCTCTTTCTTCAGAAGCACTTCTTAAAGTAGATAACCCTCTAGTTATTTGTGTTATTTCACCTAAATTCGAGCTCGATGTACAACCTGATCCTAATTTTTCACATATAAAGCAAATGTTTCCTTCATGTTTGTTCTTTGAATTATCCATTTTTATTAGGAAGCTGAAATAAGAAATATAAATAATGCAATAAATAAAATAATAAGTACAAGGAAAACTATGACTAATAAATGAATGATTGAAAAAAATTAGTATTATGCCTCAATTTTTAAAAAAATTGTGTAACAAAAGGGCTGAATAATTGACACAAAATTAAAATTCACTTAATAATCACGAAACTTCAATAACATACTTTTTCGACGGAAGGAAAACGGTAGACGTGTTTGTTCAAACTAGTCGAAACTAACTGCTGTCACTGCGGTCAGGCAAATGACAGCTGCCGCTGTCCACTCCATTGCCCTTAACCCTTTCTCATAGCTGAGACCTTAAATACCTTTCGTATTCTATAACATTTCATTTTAGAAATAAAATCTTAAGTAGGGGTAGTTAAAAGTTACAGTTACTCACGAAAGTCTACATACACTAGGTGAAATCACAACTTCTCTATAAAGGATAAAATTTAAGTAACTAAATGTAACTCAAAGTTCATTTGTTATAAAACTAATTATATTACGAAATGAGCCACTTTGGATAATAATGAATAAATAAAAAATTAATATCTTAAATTTATCGCCAAAGAAAATCTCACGAAAGTCTACATACAAACAAATAACTATATAGTTTAAATGTAAAAGAAATATTTTAATACTTGGTGGCACCTTCTTTTGCTTTAAGTACTGCTTTTATCCTCCGAGACATTGAATCCACTAAATTTTGGGTCACGTCTTTAGATATTTTGTTCCATTGTTCCACTATAATAATAATATTTCGTTGTCTTAAACGTCGTTTTAATTCACTCCACAGATGTTCAATAGGATTTGAGTCTGGTGACTAGGGGGGAGCACGAAGTTGTTTACGGGCATTATAGAGCAACCATTCTCTTGCAAGCATGGATGTGGAAGATCCAATCATCAGTAAGTTGTAATTTTTCCACACTTACATGCAAATTGGCTTTTAAAATATTAACATATTTATGTTCATCCATAATGCCATCAATAAATTCAATGTTTCCTACCCCAGCCGCCGACATACAACCCCAAACCAACACCGACTATCCTCCATGTTTCACTGTAGGTTGCATATTTTCTGCTTTATATTCGGCATTTGCTTGACGCCAAATATTAACCCGTCCATCAGATTGAAAGAGATTGATCTTACAAGGAAAGGGCCCCAACCCGAACTCACCGATGTCATTGATTTTTTGATATATTGTAGAACATCAAAAAATAAAAGACACTTATTTTTTTTATCTGCTATAAAGCACTTTCAAGACATGAAAACCACCCTCAAAGTTCACCCCCAACAACGGTTTTTTAATATATCTCCACTTCTAATCAAAATTTTGCGACGAAACAAAATGGAAACTCATTATTACAAAAATGTCAAGTTATTAAATGTCGCTAGAGCCATGGGGATTGCAACCCCAATTTTTTATTTTAGAAAATCCATATATTGCATCGATATTTCCATTGCTAAAGTTTAGATTTGGTCTTAAAAATTAAGAAAAACCTATGTTTACAATAAAAATAACAAAATAAAGTTGAA
>JAHWXV010062787.1:0-13003 GCA_024586415.1 Phrixothrix hirtus | reverse complement strand
TTTAACACTGAAAAATTAAAATTTGATATTTCAAAAATTAGAACTAATCACATGAATACAGAAGAAAGAGCATCAATCGAGAGCCTTGTAAATTCGTATTGAGAAAAAAAAATTACTATACTTACATTTTATAATATTATCTAATATACTAAAAATGTTTTCGTCGCGATGTAAAATCTTTTTTACCAAAAATTTTGCGGAAAAAGATTTTTTTACTTTCTAATGTAACTACTACTAATATTCCATACAAATGTATAGTTAAAGTAAAAAAAATTATTCATTATAGATTTTACTATTATTGCAAATAAATGATCTCAGAAAATGAACTATAAATAGTTCGAAACGTTAGGCTGCTCTCAATAACTAGATAAACATAATATAAATAATAATGGTAAGATGTTATTCTTAGGTGTTTTTATTTTAGAATAGTGCAACTTATGGCTTTTAATCCCAACAATACACTTCATTAAAATAATTAATTTTGAAATATTTTATGCAAGTACTAAATATTTATTTTATTTTGAACAATTAATTCAACTTATTTGCTGGTTATTTTGCATTTATTTGTTATTTCCCATTACATAAATTGTATCATATTTTAATATATTTAATAATTAATTCAATAATAATTTGATAAAGCTAAATAAGCATTTATTTGATGCTGACCTTTGAATACAATTTTTAAAGTTTAGTATTAGTTTAGGTATGAACCATTTCCATTTACAAAAATGTACAAATAGTCTTTTGCTACGTGCAACTAAATATCGTACTTGTGAAAGTATATGTATACTACTGGTCGCCAGGCGGTCGTTTGAAAATCATGGACTGATTTTATTGTGAAAATGTGATGAACTACATCAAAAGTTCATCCTCCTCACCGTAAATAAAGAAGAAAGGATGCCTAAGAAGGAAGCGCCACCTATTCCTCATGAACCATCAACAGAAGCGAATGTGCAGCAAGTTGATTACTTGCCTGTTGTTGAAAGTGGCATGCCAATCACTAGAAGTCACGTTAAAGCATCCAGGTATAATGAAAAGACAACTTGGACCAATTTTATAAACAATTCATGGCGGCTGCAACTTTGAATAGATAAACCATTGAAGAAAACGCAACTGCCTTAATAGTGGTTCTAAGTAAGAATACGTTAGACATTGTACAAATCATACCAGACGATTTGCAGAATATTCTCGGCTATCTTGTTTTACAACTGGAAATGCGATATGTGGATAAACATCTACAATAGGTATACTGCGCCCAGTTAAGGAATTGAGTGCAGAAACTTGGAGAGAACACCCAGGAATTCGAAACTGAAATTGTACGACCAGTAATATTCACATGCCTAATAGTACCAAACAGTTTTATTGAACAAATTGGAATGCAAACATTTGTGGACGGTCTTCGAGATTCCAATACCCAACAGGCACTTAGATTAATTCGTCCGCGTGAACTTGTGAGTGCCTTGGCTCATACTGGAATTGGAAGCGGCCAAATAAGTATCAAAGGACTACGCTCAAGTACATGCTAAGTAGCAGGACAGATCTAGTGCTGAGAGTTTGTAAGAGATATCGTTAACATTACATAAGACATAAAAATTACGACCTTGGAAGTATGAAAAACAGAGACATGTATAGAGAAATTGTATAGAATTAAGAAACAATCCCGCTGATAACACAAACCATCAGGAGCATCGTGACGGAAAAAAGCATCGAAACGCTGGCACGTTATCAAGACGGCCCTGCCCAGAAAATTTCAAGCACTACTCTAGGTTGAAGTCAAACGGTGAAAAGCTTCCTGATAACCGCACTGCTGTAATCAACGATGATTAGAAACGGAATAATGTTAAACAAGATCAAGAAAGCGATCAAGACGTGAAGTTGTTATTAAAACGAAAGAATGAAGATAGAAGACTAGGAAGTGGCTTCGTTTAATCCCTCTGTTAAAGCATGAGTCGCAATGGGATTCCTTGCAAATTCAAGACGGCCTTTTGAAGAGAATCTTGGAAAATGATGATGGAAGTGAATGTAGTTGTTGGTTGCGAACAACAGAGTAGCCGACATTTTGCGACAAATGCACGATGGTCCATCGCGAGGGCATATGAGAGTAAACAACTCTGGAAAAGGCCCGTGAAAGATTTTATTGGATAAATTGCAAGGTTGATATTAAGGAGTGGTACTGAAACTGTGTAATATCCGCGATTGCGAACGGTCCATTAGGGAGGCGAAAAGCACCGTTGCGGCAATATTATGTTGACTGCCCTTTTGAAAAGGTAGCCTTTGATATAGATGGTTCATTTCCAGAACCCGAAGCAGAAAACAAGCACACCCTAGTTGCAATGGACTATTTTATTAAATTGATCGAAGTATACCCTCTACCTAATCAAGAGGCAGTTACAATGGTCGAGACCTTGGTGAAGGAACCTTTAGCCGTTTCGGAATTCCCTTAAAGTTACATTCAAATCAAGGAAGAAATTTTGAATCAATTTATTCCAAAGCATTTGCCAGCGGTTGAAAATACCCAATACCAGAACAACTACTCTTCATCAACAGTAAGATGGAATGATGGAACGCATGAATCGAACAATGAGAAAATATTTGTCAAAAGTCGTCTCAGACCATCAAAGGGATTGCGATCAGTACTTGCATCTATTTCTGATGGCATATCGGTCATCGGTAAACGAAACAACAGGAGAGACCCCAGATAGGGTATTATTTGGACGCGAAATTAGACTACCGTGTGATTTAGAGATTTGCGTCAAGCTTGGAGAGGAGGAGGTTGCTGGAAATGCATATGCCGAAGATGTTAGAAAGAAACTAAGCTAAATTCACGAAAGGATTTGCATTGAATTCTTAAGATATGATTTTTCTTAATTTATTAAAGTTTATGCTTCAATGTATTAATGTGAATTGTATGTGTCGTACCAATTGTGCTTAAGTATATACCGTTACACCTTAACTTAAATTTATAGAAGTGATAACTTTATTTCATCATCAACTAGGTATTCATGTAATTGATTGACATTCCTATGTTGTGCCCGAAAGGCTAATAAATTTAATACAATTCCTACTCTGAAAGCAATTAATTAAAGCAACATGCAGAAACGACTTATCATAAATGTGTTAAACCAACGAATTAATGTATAACTTTACACGGTGGTCTATTTCAGCACACATTTTTTGTACTGATCTCATTCGAATTACTTATACAATCAAGTAGTCTGCCACTCTAACTGTAAGAGAAATCAAAGTGTCAGTAATTATCAGTAAAGTCACTATACGTATACAAGGTGGATTCTTCTTTAGGTCAGCCCAGGCTAGCAGATTGTATTGTTAATTTAGTTGAAGGTTCTGTTATATAAAGAAATCGGACTTCTTTTCATATTGGGCAATTGCCGTAACTACAGTACCGAAACAGTTTCTATCTTTACTCTAAAAGTGAGATCTGACCATCCAGATATAGAAAGTATTTCCATAGAGCGTTTGGCAGTAGAAAAGAGCCAGTGCCGCTTGTATATTTCCCAATTTTGAGTACTGATACAGTGTTCAACCGCGCAAGTTATCGACAATCCACGACTGTACTCCATTGTAGCTTTGCTAGACATGATTGAATGCTCGGCAAATTTATCTGTGCTATATGTTCAGCTTGCCCCGTAGTAGCGTCCTCTAAACAATTTTCACGGCGAAATGGCTACCTCTAAATTGACGTAGAGTCGCTTACTTTGGTGGGGAATGGCTGCGCAAATAAAAAGAGATGGGTTCGCTGGATGCGTGGCCACTGTTTCTTGAGAGGAAGAAACTTCTGTTTGTATTGAGAAAAAGAAGTTGCATATGTTTTATTGGCATTTTTGTAAGTTATGGTGTTCAATATATTTTCCAGAATTAAGGAAGACTTGTACTCAGTTTAAGAGGAACTGGAAATTGTCCTATTGAAACAGACACGACAAGCGTCACATTAACAGTTAATGAGTAACCCCCACATAAAGGTTGTGTCAAATATCTGGATATAAAACAAGTAGAGTTAAAGTTTGGGTTTTGTTCATCTTACAGGGTTTACCGTGAAAGAATTAAATGCGTTATGTACGAATCTGTTTAGTTTGTCGATTACAGCAGACTTGAAAACGTTGCCACTTCCGAAAGCAGAACTGGGCCACATCGTAAAACAATATGTAACTGGTAATATTAAAAATGGTGAATAAAAATCAAAAATCAAACGCAAAAGATTTAATTGAATACGTAGAAGAACTTAAGATTAATATGAGTTCCTAGTACAGATATTAAAATCGAAAATGATCTAGATAACAGTGAGAAAGAGGTCCAAAAAATGAAAGGAAATATTGATTTGTAGGTACGTAATATAATAATTTACACTGATATATACAGAGACGATAATAGTATGGTTTAAGTAGTATATAAGTTAGTATGGATTAAAATCAGTCAAAATAAGACGATCTCCAAAGCAAAGTTTTTACCTGTAAAAATAAATGATGCAATTCCACTAACAATTCATTATGTTGATAGAGCTCGAAGCGACTAGTTGTCAAAAATTATAAACTTTACCAATCAGGAATCCGAGAAGGAAAACCGGGTCACCTTTGCAGGCAGGGAATTTGCCAAAATTATTAATCGGAAGAAGCATGGAATATAGGATTATCTTTGAGGGAGTGTGTTAAAAGGGCGCTTCTATTGAGGGACGAGTGTGCTTTCAATAAATACAGCATTTATAGCTATTTTTATGTAACATTAATAAAAAAATGATTTTGAAAATATTGCAACAGAGTTACGTAGTTGTTTCCAAATTAAACAATCTAACTAGCAATTATTTTTTTATGAATGTGTAAAATTTAATATATGTTTTCATTTATTAGCAACTTCGCGATGGTGCAAAATGTTGTCTTAAGACTGCAAAATCGGTTGCAATAAAAAAATTACTATAATAATCCTAGTCAAATTGAGACAAACAAGGGCGCACTTTGTAACTCTGTGCTCGTATCCGTACAAAATGGAATTTATTGTAATTGCATGATAAATACTAAATTACCATTCCTGGAATTATGTACTCCGTTTTAAATTTTCTGAGCTACTTAGGTTATTTAAAATAATCCTATCAACACACGAGAAATCTTAAATTAGCTGCTAACCTTCCTTCACACTGATATAACGCTATTGTACTAATAATTCCCTTTGGGTTTATTAAATAAATAGTAGTTTTAGTTTCAATATTTACTTAGAAATATTATTTCATACTTTATTATGTAAATATCAATTTACAAACATATTCAAGAAAATTGTTACTGCAATTTATGCAAACTTGCTACGTGCAAAAGTAAGTTGTTGTCGCAGTTCTTTATTACTCTTTTAGAATAATTTGCATGTTATGGAACAGTAGATAAAAGAAATAAAGTATGCGTAGTTAAACTCATTAAAACATTATTATTTGTACAGCATTGTTGATAATTTAAGAATACTAGAACAAATTTGAAGTAACTTAAAATAAATGTTTTCCTTTTTAATTTATTAGGCTAATTATTTTTAAATAAATTATTGCAAAATTTTGATATCAAAAAGTTGGTGAGAGATAACACACAACTTCCTCTTATGCATTATAGATATGGAAATAATGTCCATAAAGAATTGAAATATTATTCAGGTTTATTTATAGTCGTCCATCCAAATTACTGACTTGCAAAACGGTGCTTAACTTCAGAGGTTTTCTCGGATAACACACGTGAACGCATTTTTTCAGAGAAATTGAAAATTTTGTGTAATAGAGCATAAGTCATTAGAACACTAGTAAGTTTTAAAAAAATTGTTAGAGCTGTTTTCGAGAAAATCGCAAAAAAATTTAAAAAATTTAACATTTCAGGAACGTAAAAAACTCAAGTACAGCATTTTACTTTTCTACGATGTTTTGTTTGTGAGATATATAGTTCATAATTATTACTTTAAATACTTCCCATTGCTGGTATTTCAGAAATTTGTCGGTTTAATTAGATATAACAAATTATTATTAAATGCATCCCAAACAATTAAAATACAAACCAAGAAAATTTTATATTTCATACTACTGATCGAAAATTCTGACAAGACAAACTGTATATGCATACAAACGACAAGCAGATGGCAAAACATGTGGGTTGTTATCATAACATTGAACTTTCGCAGACTATGTTTAATCAAAGCTTATTATCTAAATTGATTTTACAATTCATAATTGGAAAGATAATTAATCGTGGAGGATAGTACGAGAGGTACTCCATATGTTTCGGGAATCGAGTACTTCCGTCGTTGTTAGAGAATCATAGATGGCACTATCGTAAATTTGACATTTTTTAGGTTATGTAACATTAACAGTTGAATAGAACATCGCTTGGTAACGTTTTTATTTAAGAGTAAAATAAACAACTAACGACAAAAATGGAATTAAATTGCGAACATTTTCATGCAATGATTTTTTATGATCTTAAAAGTAATATAACTCAACAACAATATATGGATCGTTTTGTTTCGGCTTTTGGTAACGATGCACCATCCAAAACAACAATTTATCGCTGGGTTGCAGAATTCAAGTTTGGTCGCAGTAGTCTCAGTGACGAGTTTCGCGAAGATCATCCGCGAACTAGTGTTGTTTCAATAAACATTGATACTGTGCGTGAGTAGATTGAGATGGCGTGCCATGTAACTTACCGTCAAATAGCACTGGCCCTTGGTATTGACATGAAATAAATATCAACGATTTTGCATGACCATTTAGATGTGAAAAAATTATGTGCCCAATAGATTCCACACAATTTGACGGAGTGACGTGTTCAATGGAGCAAGGAAATGCTGAAAAAATTTAACCGTAGTGCTTCAAATTTGGTTTATAACATCATTACATGTGGCAAAACTTGGATTTATTTATATGAGCCAGAAACAAAGTAACAGTCGCGCGTTTGGGTATTTCAACAAAAGTTGTCCGTTCACGAAGTGTTTCAAAGGCAATGATTACAACATTTTTCAATGTTACTGATCGCGTTACTACCATCGCTTTAGAGGATCGTCGCACGGTTAATGCTGATTGGTATACAAGCATTTGCTTACCGGAAGTCATCAATGAAAACAGAAAAACTAATGCAAAATGACAGATCATCTTGCACCATGACAATGCATCGTCACACAGAGCATCACAAACTGTCGATTATTTGAAGCGGCAAAAGGTAGACTCATTGTCCATACAATTCGGATTTAAGTACAAATGATTTCTTTTTATTCCCGGTTGTCAAAAATAAAATTCGTGGAACCCGTTTTTCAGCACCAGAAGCATTCAAAACTCACATTTCTGATATACCATCTTCGGAATGGAAAAAGTGCTTCAAAAACTAGTTCGAACGCATGCAAAAGTGTATTGATTTTAAGGGACAATATTTTGAAAAACAATAGAAGCATTATTACTGTATTTTCATTGTGTTTTCAATTTAGGAATTAGAAAATCGTAAACTAGTTACGCCTAATCTTTATGAATTCCTGCATCCTGAACGAGGTATCTTTGGGCGAACGAAACTTTATCTCTTCACGATCATCAGCAGCATCATTCCATATCGGATGACTAGGAGCGGCGTCATAAGCGCCGAGAAAGAATGGGCCGCAGAAATCCCAAACACGGCAAAAATGGAATACTTATACGTATAACTAATCATATCTAAATGAGTAAAGTTAACTAAAATTTAAAAACGTAAATTAAATATCATAGGTATCCTATAAATTAAAACAACGAAACTTGTATTTACTGCCTACAGAGGGCAGTAATTGTAACGAACTAAATGTGGAATTTTTATTAAAAATTCAAAAAGTAAACGCTACAACACTGTAGGCTATAATTAAGGAGAAAGTATACATAAGATTCAGTAAATAATTATATTAACAAAAATAGTAAAATAAATATTTGAAACATTCTAGATATTAAATTCAACTCAAATGAACGGGAATATGATGGATTTAAGAAAGAACATTGATTAAAGTACTAAACTGATTTAAATAAGCAAATAGAATTACAAATGAACACCTAAATTGTGAGAAAATCATTATATGAATGGATTCAAAAAAAACTAACCAATAGTACACATACAATTAATTATTATGTGTTAAAAATCTATTCTGTGCAAACTATTTAGAAAAATCTGTGTGAGACAATACACAACTTTCTCTTACTACATAGATATACAAATATGCAAATGTTCACAAATAATTAAAATAGTATTTACGTTTATTTTGGAAACAATCATTGTAACAATCACCCATCCAAGTTACTGGACACCTAAAACCCTGCTTAATTCCAGAAATTTTCTCCGATAACTCGCTTCAACGCATTTTTTTAGGAAAACCACTAAGTTCACGTAAAATGACGTCAAGGACATAAGAACCGTAGTAAGTTTCAAAAAAATTGTTAGAAATGTTTTCGAGAAAATAGCAAAAAAAAATCGCAAGAATAAAGTGGCACTTCCGGTTATTTGATTTTAATTAGATTCTTGCTCTCTGATGTACAGACGATAAAATACATAAATACCCAAAGTACTTCCGCTTACTCGATTTTCAAAAATTTATTAGAGAAACTCATTGCTTAATATAAAACTAAATTAAGTAACTAAGAAATATACTACGTTTAAAAAATCGTTTCAGCCGATTTCAAGAAAACCGTAAAAATGGCAAAAAACGTCGTACTTCCGGTTATTCGACTTTAACAAAAATTTTCATTTTGCAGAAAAAGGCGGTTGTGACCCCAAATATAACGTTTCATTTAGTTAGGGCTTTTAGTTTCATAGTTATTGTAGTCAGAGGTAACAGCGAAAGTACTTCTGGTTACTCAATTAACAGGAATTTTTCTCAGTAACCGCCTAAATTATTTGAAAGAGCCTTATTTTCTTCAGAAATATAATGAATTTTAAAAAAATCGTTACAACGGATTTCGAGAATATCTCGAAAAATGAAAAATTCGGAAAACCGGAAGTACCGGTTTTACGATTTTAATGAAATCGTTGTGGTCGTGTGCGAAGATGGGTAGAAACTGAAGTATAAAGTTTTGTTTTTCTAGGACTTTTGGTTTTCCAGTTCACAGACACACACGCGCGCGCGCGCGCGCACACGCCAACACACGCACACGCATACGCACACGCACACGTACACGTAGACGCACACGCACACGCACACGCACACGCACACGCACACGCACACGCACACTCACACGCACACGCACACGCACACAGACGCACGCGCGCACACACACACACTCGTTTTGCTAAAACGTAGCAGCTGCAAGAAATAGTGTTGAAATGAGTTCAGAGTAATCAATTGACCGTAGAGCACAACAACTGGCCATACCAAGAAGCGCTTGTAACTATTCGAAGAAAAAACTAATTTATATTTTAGCACCCGGGATCACTAGCCGTAGCGGGAAGGTTCAGTACGGTATGATAGGGGTCGCTAATACGTTAAGGTCTTCCTGGAGTACGCAGTAATCGGTTATCCTAAAGTAGAAAGAACTTAAGTATTAAATAATACAACCAACAACCAACTTCTGGTATAAAACGAACTTTTTACTTTAATCCATTTACGTTGAATTAATACAAATGACATTGGCGGTAATAATAAGATGGATAAACCTTCGAAACATAATCTATTTATTCCAAACAAAATAATAACTCAACAGAATAGTTTTCGGAAATTAATATATATTTACAAATAATAATCAAAATTAAAACATTCAGTGCGGAAAGGTGCTCTCTAAATTGTTATTTGTTTGATAGACGCGCGGCGTCGCTTAGGCTATTTACAGAATGCGCTCGCCGTCCGGCAATCGTTCTGATTTCCTGTTACTTTACGTTAATACAGTTCAGTCTTCCTCGAGGTACGTAGAGGACCGCATCGCAAGCGGGCGAGTTCCCTCGTGTAAGGAATCAGGAGGTCCGTGCAATGATATCTTTCTCCACTCGCGACCAATGCCACTCGATGAATGAAAATATCTTAAGCAGCCGTCGTCAAAAAGACTTTTGCTACTTAGCAACGCAAAGATGCTTGGCGATGACGCAATCACAGGTTACGGTAACATCTGAGATTCCGCTACAAAATCAACTCGAAACTCAGGCGTTCTGTATTTATTTATATTCAAGACGGGACCGTTACAGAGCAACCCATCCACTCTTGGGTATAAAATCGCAGGAAGACAGTTGGTACAAGCGGTTCTATCCCGTTGAATAACTGAACTAACTTCGTCGCTTAATTCTGCGACAACGGTTTTAATATCAGAATCTGAACAATTTTGCAGAAACGGTTTGCATACTTTTGTAATTAGCAAAGCGTTGTTCTATACTTTTACAAAATATAGCTAGACCTCAAAGGTAAAGCTAAATGCAATATATTCTCGGACAGAGAATCGGTCGGTGTGAATTCGAGTAGAGATCTAAAAGAATTCTCATTTGTTCTTTGTTCTGCGAATGGAATTGATAATGGTGTATTCAGTCTTCCATTGACTGATAATGGACAGCCTCATGTGCTTTGATTATCAATTTATCTATAACGTAATATTGCGCAATTTCAATTAAACTTTTCTGTTAATTAAAAGTAGTTTTGAGATTAATTTAATATGTTATATATTTTAAGAAGCAATCTCTATTAATTATTAATTAGTTTTGAGCGGTTTCTCAATGTTTTAAATCCGAATTATTATTGCGCCATATTTCATCATACTTATATTCTAATTATTACAATTTATGTTTACTCAGGTTAATGAACAATATTTGAACTTGAATAAATTTAAGATAATTCACTCCCGGTTATATTCTTACTGTCTTCTATAGCGTCTTATCTTTACAATCTTCCAGAATTTCACGTAAACACAAATGTACAAGCGATTTGCTTCAAATCGTTTTACGCGTCACCTTTACACTATAACAGTTTCCACGCGAAACAATACCTTTTTCTGACATAAGTACTCAAACTGTATTATCATTTGAAGCGCTGAGAATTTAGTTGAATATTAGATAAAAGTGAAATAGACAATAAATTTTGTCTAAAATCATATTTAGCCATGAAGCCCACTCCTACTTCAACGGGTACATAAGTAACCAAAATAACCGCATCATTCGCGATCAGGCTTTGCATCCTCAAAGAACAACTGTCTGGTATGGTTTTTGAACTGGCAACGTAATTAGGCAAATTATTTATACAGGATGTCCGCAATATAAGGGCATTACTTTAACAACAGACACAGCTTAATATGCGCAACAAAAAACGTTATAAACTATATGTCTAAATTGTATAGTTTCCGAAATATTTGCAATTAAAGTTTTCAGCCCGCCCCTGCATTTTAATTTGATCTACTGTATTGAACAAGAAAAGGCTGGTCAACTTTACATCTTTAACCAGTGCTGAAGCCGAACTAGCGGCTTCGGTATGATGCATACGACTTCATTAATGAGTGTTCCCAGTCAAATAGAATGTTTAATTTTCTTCCTTAAAAGTTCTAGTGTGTGTTAATTGTACAAGTTTATAAATTTTTAAAATAAAAACAAGGTTTTTACTTAATAGATATCATTTTTAATATGTATACACTTTTTTTTAAATTACTTCTACTTTTACAAAGCCGCTTCAACATGATGTTAATTTTTTTTGATAAATATCTTCATATTATTAGTATTTGCAATCGTTTGTCTTGTGTATAATTTAAATTTTGTGAAAATAATTAAAAATATAAACCATAAATGAATTTCCTTAAAATTTTTCGTAATTTATATTCAAGAAAAACTATGTTTATACAAATTAATATAAGTAAAACATGTCAATTTAAGCTATTTATCAAATAAATGTATAATAATTAACGAGTAAATAATTATAAGCAATAGACGATTTAAAGAAATATGTTTGACTACTTTTTATTAAAACGGCTGGCGATCTTGACTCGAAAAAGTACTCTAATAGTAAAGGTGACATGATATTTTGTCCACAAAGACAGTCATATTTATGTTTTTAAGTACGTTTCATGGTAAAGGATATTACAGGTCTATATCGGTGATAGATTTTTACGCGAAAATTTACGAAAACTTTTTTCTACGTTAGATTAAAAATTCCTACAGAATTATGTTCACAAAGGGCTTGGGTGCACGTGTGTTAAATAATATTTTTTATAACGTTATAACATAACACAAGGAATTTATTTTCAATTTAGTACTCAGTACTCGCTCACGTTATTAATAACTGCTAATCATATTTAATAGAAAATGTAGCACTTCGTTTAATACAGTATGGCTATTAATTTATGGTACTAAACATTTCAAACTTTTCTCACATAAAATAATATGTAGTAATAAATTAACACTTAAGCCTTAGCTTTACGAATAACATGTTCTAAGAGTTCTCCATTACGTTGGACGCACAGTTCGTATCGTACTTGCATATTTGTGGCCATATCTGAAAATACATGCTGTTGCATCTGTCGTATCGCAGTTGTAATTTTCTCTTGTAAGAATTGTATTGTCAACGGAGGGTTATCTCAGAAAACCCATAGCTTCAGCATACCCCAAACAAACGCATCCAATGATGTTAAGTCCGGAGAGTGAGATGAAAAAGAAAAATCGGTGAAAAACGTGAAATCACATTATTTCCAAACGTCTCCCGCAGAAACATTGTTGTGGCCTGTGCTGTGTGGCACATTGCTCCATCTTTCTGAAAAAACTGCTACCGAAGGGTAAGTTTCTTGCTCTGCAAAACCTCCGAAGGTCATCTACAAACGGTGTGACAACTTGAGTAATATAGCGCTATTGATTAACAGTTGCTGGACGTCTGTTTTCCTCAATGAAGTAAGGCCCAATATTTGCAGCAACTGCGTACCAGATGGTCACATTTTTACTTTCTCTTACGTATATGAAATATAGTATAGTTTTCGGTCAAAATTTTCGATGTCCAGTTTTTAGCGGAAATACACGTTTTCAGGTCCCCTGAGTCCGAAAAACATGTTTTTAGAAATTGGTGTGTGTGT
>JAHWXV010062724.1:0-12206 GCA_024586415.1 Phrixothrix hirtus | reverse complement strand
CACACACACACACACACACACACACACACACACACACACACACACACACACACACACACACACACACACACACACACACCAATTTCTAAAAACATGTTTCTCTGACTCAGGGGACCTGAAAACGTGTATTTCCGCTAAAAACTGGACATCGAATATTTTGACCGAAAATATTACTTTCTCTATACCATATTTCATATACGTAAGAGAAAGTAAAAATGTCGAAATTAATAACATAAATTCTCAATAGAGAGAGCTTTCTTTTTTTGCTTATTTAAACGTTTTTCCTCCATTTTACTAATTTAAATTTCGTTTAAATACGCTTCTTTTCGTACACGTGAATTTTTTTAATCTTAAATTCTATTAAATCTATTTTAAACATTTTTAAAAACTTTAAAATAATTTTATATATAACTTTACTTCATTACTACATTTCCTTCGGAACTAATACCTTGTTCTAATTGTGATCTCCAAGAATCTTTTTAACCGTTGACTATTATTTTATTTTAAACTTTTTTATTTGGTTATTTAATCCTTTAACTGACAAAGATAAGTTTTTAAAAATTACACTACATTTGAATTGTTAAAACACGTTATAGGTAACACAAACTTATTTATTTGAACACATTGTTAAATATTCTTAATTATTTTATTTAGTTCTGAAAATATTTGTAATCGAACATAATCAAGGCTGAAGGTATAATAATCTCACGATTATTTACGAAAACGTTATTTCCAGGAAATCGATTATCACAGAGTATTAAAATATTCAATGTAATAAAACCAATTAAAAAACTAATCTCATGTGGCATTTAATTCACAATTACGGTTTGAATGTACAATCAATGATTAATCTGATTTAATTTTTACGTATTTAAATTTATATAATTCTATAAAATCGTATAAAAACAATTAATCCTAATGAAGACAAAAACCTTTATTAATTCATAAAATAAATGAGTTGATATAATTTAGAAACCCGAATATTACCAATTTAGTAAAAGTAATGTCCAATTGAAACGAAACTCCTTCCGAAATTTTGATACCAAGGAACTATAGCGATTAATTATTTTGAATGTCTGCCTTTGAAAAATCCGAAATCAATCTATGATAGCACATATTTGTTATCGAATATGTAGTGTTATAATTTGCAGTAGCATGCGCAATGTCAAATAATTACTGATGCACAAGCAACAACTAAATGATTAAGATAAATGTTTGATTAAAGTAAATAAGGTGCAGCTTTACATAAAATGG
The DNA here is from genome assembly GCA_024586415.1 of Phrixothrix hirtus. Classification (NCBI taxonomy): domain Eukaryota; kingdom Metazoa; phylum Arthropoda; class Insecta; order Coleoptera; family Phengodidae; genus Phrixothrix; species Phrixothrix hirtus. The sequence continues at coordinate 10,952 of JAHWXV010062724.1, read as the reverse complement.
CTGCTTAACTATTGATCTATAAAAAAATAATTTCTGATTTTTGCTTATACGATGTAGTTTTAGGGGGTCAAAAAACGCTTTTAATATCTCCGTTTTAGCCTTGATGTTGTTGCTCTGAAATTAAAAACAAATCAAGCAAAATTAATTTCAGAGCCCATCGTATAAACAACATTAATGATAAATCAATTTAGACGAATTAACTATATCTTTAGAACAATTTAACTATGAAGAGTTCAAATAGAAAACTTTGTAACAATAAAAGGAAAATATAATTAAGGAATCTTCTTCCTATGATGGATCAAGCCCGAAGGAAGATTTTCTTGAACTGCTGTAGTAACAATAAACCTTGTTATATAGTACGAACGATTACGACAATTTGTAAAGATAAATGTCGTTTTAAATTTAAATTCTGAAGAATCAGGTATCTATTTCAAGAGAAATTATTGATATTAAATTAATATTTATTATAATTTAAATAACTATTTAAATAACTATAAGCTAAATGTAGCTTTGTATTTAATTTTACTTAAAATCGGCAGTAAAATTATAATTTTAATTCTGTATGCAAACACAATTACAATTGAGGAAAAAAATACAGCTAAAACTATAGCAATACTATTAAATTTTAAGTGTTATATGAATTAAAATAAATATAAAGGAATTCTAATTATTAAATACTCGTATTAATTTAACTACAGTTTGTTATTTTTATTTGGGTTTTGTTAGACCGTCATAGTTAACAATTAAAGAACTACTTTCTCGCATCAGAAAATTGACATAAGCTAACACCTATTTCAAATTTCTAAAGTTATCGTGAATAAAAGTACCATAACAGTATTTCTAAAGTTAAAAAGAAGTTGCTCAGACTGTAAAAATAAAGTTTAAAAAGTGTACCGTTATGTACCATAGTGTAAAAATCAAACTGAAAATCGAAGGGACACATTAATTGTACGAAATGAAAATTTATACAAGGAAAGATATTTGATTGTAATAAAATATAAAAATATCAAAGCTGCCGCTGAAATTACGGTATCATTTACCAAAGACCCAACTAGCAAAATCCAGCTGAAGGTCACGAAACAGGACGTCGCCAAGTAACGGATCTTTAACGTTTTCCTATCACCACGAATGCAAACTAATATTTTGAATGGAGACGTTTGATTATTCAACTAAAGAGCGGAAAGGGACAGCCACACAGTTAATAAAAACCGGAACAACGCAAGAAAATTTATCTTTAGATCGTCGAACACGATGTTGAATTAACTAATCACGACAACTTCGAAAAAGATCCTTTGACGTTAAAATGTAAATTCCAACAAACATTGTGCTAGCTTGAAGCCTACTCAAGTAAGTGAAATAAATTACCTCTAAGCAGTAGTCGCAGTAATATAAAGTTTACGGAATAGTAACGCCAAAGCAAATGATAAATTTCAAAATTTATAAAAACGGAAACGTTTTAAACCAGCTTTTTTGAAAAGAATTACAACAAAAGAAAGGTCAAGAAACTAGAAGATATCTACCAGGTTTAGCTAGTTCGATAAAATAGTTTGTCGTTTGAAAAAAAATCCATAAATGCTAACTTGGAAAAGGGAAATTAACCAGAAGGGAGGTATATTATCAATTAAGTCCGTTCAACTGCTTGTTTGCGTTTTGCAGGCAGAACACTCTAAAGGTCATTGCATTTACTGTTTTTACTGAATTTAAATTATTTTAGTATTTAAAATATCTGATTGCATAATTTTTATATTATTGTTTTTCTTTTAATTTGACTTTAAATAAATGTATACAACTCATTTGATTGTTACTTAATATTGCAAACATTTATAAATAAAATTTTGGTGTGACTTACAAATTTTAAAATAAATATTCTAAAAGCGAAAGTAAAATTTACCTACAAGTAAAGAAAGTTGGGACAGTAAATATACTGTCCGGAGAAAAGGGTATCGTCCTCAGGCTTATTTAATTAATAACGTCTGGAAATAGCCTGATTACCTTTACTAAACCTAAAAGTTACATAAAATTAAGTAGGTAATAGAGTAATTTTAATAAATTGCTCAAGACTGTCTAATAGGTAGCCAACAACTTACTTGAAATTTACAATTCAGTGATTTGACATTATATTTAATTGAATTGATAACAGATTACTTTTAGTAATACGTAATAATCATTTCAGTTTCAGTTTACACAAATACGTTGATGATAAACATTCTTATATGATTGAAGACATTTATTTTAGGTATTGTAATTTTAATTTATATTAGGTAAAGTCTGCCCCAGTTATAATATAATTGCGGCGAATAAATCTTGGCATTCAAATGGTTTGCAAATGACCAAAATTTTGGCAACGGTAAAAAAATATATTAATTTAACAAGCGTATAACAACCCTCGGCCAAATGCTATCTTGATCTTTATTGTGTTTGTTTTTCTATTTATTAATAATTATTGTCTAAAATCACATTGAACATGGTTTCTTCTTTGCCTATCATCACGTTGGGTGAACTAGGATGTTCCTGATCAATAATTATTACTACAACCAATTCTTGGTTTCCCTAATGTAAATTTTAAGATTATTGAGAATGTTTAAGTTTATGTAATTATATTTTTGATTTACAAAAAAAATATCCAACAATTCTGTTTTCATTATTTCATTCAATAATCAATTATTAATCGTGTTACATTCTTCTACTCCAACAAAAATTCTAATAATTGAACATTTATTAATTCTTTGTTTATCTAGCAAATTGTTAAACAAATATTACAGTTTTTCACGTAAATTATAATAAATTCTTTTTCTCGTAAGCTAGTTAGGACTTTTAAGAATTCTTATTCTACACCTTTCAAGAGAAAAAAACAAAGTATGCAGTTAAAAATTTCAATAATGATATTTTCACATTTTTAAAAATTTTTATTTTTGACACAAATGTTAACAACCGGTAATAGATAATGTACCGGCATAACCATAATCATTCACTAAATGGCATTGTGAATGTTTAATATTGAATAAAATATTCCATTTGTAACTGTTTTTGTGCTGAGCAAGATGGCAGCCATCATTTTGCATTAAATATTAATTTTATCAAAAATAAATCCGCAATCAATAATAAATTTACACTTATTCTGTAGGTAGACTACATTAATCTTATCTTCATTAATTAAATAGTATTTCATATCGCCTTATTTCTGGTTAATCATATACAGAGAAATGTGCTTTACTAAAGTATTTAAAAAATATGATTAGACATCATTTTAATACATTATCTAATTATATTTATGGCATTTTTAATAACTAAATTTTATAAATTTCATTGTTCAGGCAAAACCAATCGATACTCATATTATACCTTATATTTTTTCTATATTCATTTACAGTTGGTAAGGAAGTTCGATAGTGCAACGAAACGCACGATTATTTTCATATATAATAATTTTCTAAGCAGTTTTGTTCTTTGTTAATTGTTCATATTGTCCGCTAAATCTACAACTTCAATATTTAAATAATATTAACAATGTCGTGTACATTAAATTTCTGTTACTATTAATCACGCTATGATATAATTCAGCGAGCATGCTGAAATAAACTTATATTAAATATAATGACGCGTACTCTAATCATGGTTTGAAACCATTGGGATTTGTGTGCTTTCCGCCTAATTGGCAATATAAAGGTTTATTCTCCTTATCGGGTATAAAACGTATAAAGCACGAAACTTTTTAGTTCCTGCGAAGATATACAGTGTGGAACAAAAATATAAAAAACACTTGAATATCTCCAAAACAGCTTATATGATTTAGGTAAAACTTAGCATTCTCTTATTTTTGCATACTGTTAATTCAAATATGATATCAGTGCAGTTGCTGCTTTTTTTAGTTTAATAACAAGTTATACTAACCTTCTTATTTTAAATAGAACGCTCTATATATTTTTTCTTTTTTGAATGCCTGATAACTTCTTACTATCTTCAATGCAACAGTGCTTCTAGCTAATTTTACTCGTTACGGAGTGCTAACCCAATATTTAAATTAAGTACAGATTGGCCGTTATAGCCTGAGAAATACCGAGTCGATAGCCTTGGTTTAATACGTGAGAAATCATGCCTTTTTACTAGCGTTGAAGTCCTTTATTTTTAGAGTACATCATAGTGGACCCTCTTTAGATCACTAACAATTGGATCTTATCTAGTACTCTCACATGTATAACGTTCATCTTCCGTGAAAACTCACAACATACCCACCTCCGGAATTATTCTCTTCTACAGGTCTACTAGTGAACTTTAGATCATATGCTAGTCCCAGTTCACGCCCAAACAACACTTTAGCCGTGGTCTTGCTTGCTGTCGCATGTACTATCGATCGATACGTCAATAGAAATAAATGTAAATATTAATCCTAGTCTGGTTGATGATTTGAGTCTGCCTTTGCCAAATATTTCGTCATGGTATGGTTTATGTGCTCTAGTATTCCATATGAATGCAGATGAAGAGTAGTAGCCTTGATTTTTTGGAATTATCAACTGCGTCTGTTTCTCAGTTTCATATTCATTCTCCAAGGCTCTCTTCAGGATTTGCAAAGATCCTATTGACCCCTGTTTACTTTAATAACATCGATAAATTAGACCATTTCTTCCCATGAAGGTCTTAGATAATGGTTGTCTGATGTCAGAAATTACTTCCAATTTGCATCGTTTTCTTGATATTGTCAAGTCCCCAATAATTCTTATTAATAGTGGTACGTTTGAGATGTTCTTTAATTTTTGATCACAGCCGAGAGCAATTGCTTACAGTCTTCTAGATAAGGTATTCTCGACAAAGCAATATCATTACAGTGGTCCCTTCTGGCGTAATGCTCCTGTTGGTCTGTATTATCGATGGCCCTATTACGTAAGCCTGTGTAATTTTTCTTAAGTTGACCACATTTTCAACATAGCAGTTTTCATGAAGTTAGTCTTTGTGTCTTAAGTATTCATAAAATTGTTCCTTCCAGGATCTCAATGCCATTCTAAGTTTCTCCCACAGCCCTTCCGCAAGTATATTCCTTAGATACTTGTTTGGTCGCTTCAGATTCCAAGGTATGAACCAATTCATCAGTAAAATCTTTCCGGAGGACTAGTCATAGGGCCTTCTATGTTTGTGAAGCTCGAAGACCACCAATAAACTTTCTACCCCAGGTTTCTCGAGGCCGTCGGATATGCTAACATAACTAATCGTGTAATTACGGCTTTCATTTCATGAAGGTTTTTACCAACTTTTAACATTTATTCCTTAATTGGATATAGTAACTTGATGGAAGCGCTTGTCTCGGTAACGAATTTGTATTATCGATACCAGGTAGTAAAAATTATTTTGTAGGTTGTCTGGCACTTTGCAAGCTATCTAAAGCGTAAAGCTGTTATCAACGCTGTTGCCTTTTTTCCATGTTCCGCTTGTTAGATTTAGTGAGTGTCATAAATTACTTAGAATAGTTGGTCCATGCTATTTTACCATCATACGTGGACTATTTTACTGTTTCTGCGTATTAATTTCTTGGCGTCAAGGGTATTTCGAGCTCTAGAACCCTACTTATTTGCCCATGGTCAGAAGAATAAACTTCTACTAAAGGTCATATTTCTTGGATATCTCATCGACTTTTCTGTGATAGCTTCAATTTTTTCTTATAATTTGATTTAACTGATAACATTTGTTCTGGTAACTCGCTTCTGATTTCATCTTGTACTTTATTTAACTGGATTTTCATTTTGTAATTTATATAGGAACTATAAATTCTAGAATATATAAGTTAAAGTTGAGGAATAATGATTCATTTAACCTGGTAATCTCATATAGGGCATGCCTCATCACGGAAATATACTGGGTGATTCATAACACAAGTCATTGCTAATTCTGTTACACAATTATTAATTTTGTTAGTTTTATCCTACTAATATACTTTATTTATGATAGTGTACGCTCAATATTGTGACTAACTGTACATGAGTATAGATGTATCTGGAATTCAAATAATTGTTAATAGTCGCGAGCCCAGGTCGGTATAGTGGTTAACATTTTTACTTCTATGCCCAAGGGGCACGGTTCAAACCCGATCGAGGTCGGTAAATATTTCAGCGGAGAAAAATTTAAATATATGTTTTCTTCTCGGACAAGGAAGTAAAATCGTAGGCCTCGTGTCATTATGATGCTTGGCACATTAAAAATCCCCGCTGGAACACCTTCAGATTCGGCAAAATTCTAGTAGGCATAGCGAAATCATTCTAGCAGTTGAAGCCAACAGTTTCAAGGGAATTCCGTATTCGGAAGTCTCAGCTACAAAACAAAATAAAAATAAATGAATTGTTAATAGTTACACTGCATTTTTTAGAATGCGCTATTTTGAAGTACACTCAATTTTAAAGTTGTATGGTATCCTATTTTTTGGTACTCAAAAATGGCCATAGATTTGAATATCTTCGCTGTTTTATTTAATAGCATCTTTCACTAAATGACACTGTATTTTGACAACACACAATGCGCATATTGCCATTAGAAGAAGGTTGGAGCGTGTAGAGGTGGAACGTTGACAGCATATGTCTATAAACTTAATAAATTATGTAAAAGTGAAAAAAACAGCTGACGTGTTTTTAGATTTTCCCAGAAAATCAAACATTGAAGTAATATGAATTGTATTTCAAAGTTTAGACCAACTCTGTATATAATACGTATATTTGAAATAAATGTATCTACGATTTATTCATTATTTATGACAGTTATAAATAAATACCGACTTGGTGGAATTTTATACATACAAAATACGTACGTGTTTTGATATTTGATAGTCGTAACCTTAGGCTATTTCAAATTTTTTAATTGTAATTTTTAATATTACAAGTATTTGGCCTGACCCTGATTAAGAAATGGTTTTTTTAAATAACCATTTTGTTTTCATATTATTTATATTTCATTATAATAACAATAAGGAAAATAATTTTCAAAGAAACAAAAATACTGTTAATAGGTACATTTAAAATTGCTTCAAAAATTATAGAATATTTCTAGAAATTAAAAACGTGACACTAGAAAAATGATTTTTATTGTTTTATAAGTGATTTCTTATAATATCCTGGAAGTTCATAGAATTTTCGACTTTAAAGTGCAGTTTATAACGTAAAATACGGTTCCGCCATCTGCACAAAATGTATTTAACTTTAATTAGTAAAGAAGTAGTAAATTTTGCTATAAATTACTTCGTGATTTTTCTAAAAAATTGTCATTTTTGTATCGTGCTTATCTGAATTTATAGGTTGTTTTGAAGTAATTTCTGTATTTTAGTGCACAGTTTGATCCTTTACGATTGTCATGAAGTACTAAAGATGGCCTGATAATTCATTCGAAGTAAGATAAGCATGACACCAGTTAGAATGAATTCCATTGTTTTAAAAAGGAAGTAAATTTCAATATGGCGTCTATTTCCCGTCCTTAAAATATATAGTATAATATTTTTTGAAACCGAAGCATTTCTTGCTATAGCAGGTATACGGTCTAGGCCTTATAATAGGAATCAACAGTTATTTCTAAAAGTAACGAAAGATGATTACATCGAGTAATGAATTTGTCAAAATTGTTGGTCCTCCTGATATCTAAATAATATTATCTACGCCCTGGATATTAAATTCGATTAAACATTTATCGTTTTACTGATAAATGTTTAAAGCATGTTTTGAAGAGATGTCGCATTTTAAAATAAAAAATATATCTAATGTGAAAGTTTATTCTTTTATCTACGGGATATTCGATAACTGCATATTTAATTATACAAGCGACTGATACACCACACTTAAAAATTGACGACAATATATTGTAGGTATTTACATACGTTACCATAGATATTTGGCAACAGTGGTGGTTCTTGGTCTTAAAATTTGACAGTGGTGGAGGTATAGATGACCGTAAAATTAAGTTTTCGAAAAGCAATTTTCAACACGATCGCGTTAAAATATAATCAAATTAAACTCCCTAATATTTGATGGCAATCCAAAACATTACATTTATAAAATCGTTTAGTGTAGGTGCATTCAAAGAATGTTTTAAATAGAGGTTAACTTTATAAGTTAATTTACCACATGAAAGCTTTAAAACGTAAAAAAGTCTACTTAACACTATTTTTTTCTAAATAGCATATCAAGATGCATTGTTAATAAATGTATTTTATAATGCTAATACCAAACCTACTTAAAGGTGATTTACTTAAAATAAATAGAAACGTAAAACCAAAAATATTCAAAATTAAAAATTCCTTGCAAGGAAGCAAAAGCATAAACGCCTGTATTTTAGTTAAATCGAATTGTATTGTGGTAATTGCAGCTCGAAAGCCTAAGTTAAAGTACAAGTACTATAAGCCCCGATTATTCCATTCAAGGTCAAAATTTCTAACCATTTCTTGTGAGCATGTGACGAAATAGACATTCAGGCCTATAAAGCAGACGTTAATGTCACAATTTGTTAATTGCTTTGTTGCTCAAAACAATAAATGTTGTACTTGTGGTAATTGAGCGAAATTTAATATATAATTTTTTCGTTTATGAATTTTTATTGAAAAAACTGCTAAAAAAAGGACATATACTTTTAAATGCAATCGTCCTAATTTTATTTTATTTGACCATTTATTTGAAACTTCTCTTTTATTAGCAGATCAGATCTGCATTTATAATAAAAGATGCTAGAAATATTGGAAATTTATCAAAATACTAATTTCACCAAAAAATATTTTTCTATTGAGCTTATACATACATATTATACATACTACGCCTAAAAATGTATCCACCATTCATCTACTGAACTGGTTACAATACGAAAACGTTCGCTACTATTTTATTTTGAAATTAATCAATAAATTTTGTTGGGAGACTTATTTTACTTTATTTTTCAATTATTGCTGTATTATAAGGATTTAGAAAATAAATAGGTACATAAAATCGATTATTTTCTGAAAGAACAGCCGGTGCTGCAGCTCTGCTGCAATTATTGAAGAACCGCTACTCTTTTACATATCTCCGCTTTGCTGAGTACATAGGGCTATCAGGGACAGAAATTAGTTTTGGACGTCTATCCAAACAGTACATCGTCGTATTATACCAGCGGCTACACGAAATACGCTCTACTAATAGTTCTTAGGTGTCTATTAGTTCCCTATAAACGAGCCCCTTTATATAACCTTGCACAAAAGTTCTGCCGGAATGAAATCTGCTGACCACGGTCTCCAGGAGACGAAACTACATCGGTCAATCAGACATTTTATATAAATATTTCCCAAACACAACACATACAAACTACAGAACTACTTAATTAATTAAAATATAGGGTCCTAATACTAATGTACAAATCCCTATTTATTAAAACTTTATATAAATTACATCAGGAGTTTCTCCGAACATAAACTAAAACGTCACTAAAATCAAAAATTTTCTTTAAATTAGTAAATCACACATTAGTTGAGCACGTAAAATTTTGTGTCACACATTTGTTTAATAATTAATCAATAATCAATATGTAGCTGCAACGCTTATTCTACTACAAATGTACAGACTAAAATGAATTCAGAATTGTATTTGTCGCTGTCTGCACTTAGTTTTATAACTTTGATCATAAATAATGTAATACTATTGTTATAATGTCACACTACCTTGCAATAAGAAAATAGTCTTAAATTTGTCTTTGAAATTTTCGAAAACTACTCCTTTTAAGATATAACGCAATTAGAAATGATGTTAGATTTTATGTTTCTATTTAATAGAGGAACGTTATGAGATACTTATGAAATATGCGATATTATAGTAGAACTTTTAATAGCTTCTTTCATTTTTCAAATTTTGGGCATTGCTTTTTAGGTATTAGATTTTACATTTGTAAGACACGAAATTTACAGCGCAACATCGTTATTGTACGGATAGGATGTATTAGATCAGATAAGGTTCAGTTAGCATTACTTTAAGTGCAAACACAGTTAAGCACCACACGATTCTATTGTGTAAATATATCATAGCACATGATGCGATTTTTAAATTAAATATTTCCGCCCTTATGATGTTTACCTAAAAGTTCGGCCTTAAATGTTTAATGTGCTATGTACGCTTGTCAGTAAAGATGTGTGAGGTGGGTCCCATAACTCTCTGATCTCGGATATCACCGCGTAAACTCGGGGAAAGAATTGGAGGGGATTGTAATCCCCTAGTATTTGCAAGTATGAACACGAAAGTGTGAATTTATACCTACAATTTTTTAGCACTGTAGTCACGTAAAGAATTCAATCTGCGCTAAATTTGGGAAATGCTGAAACTTAAATATAGTTGTGTTATTAAGTTCCTCGAGAAGTACTGCATAAATACAATTGAAATTAAAATATAGTTTACACAAAATTTACCGCGCATCACCCTCTTACTCCATAGTAAAAAACTGGACGAAATAATTTCATATGGGAAGAGAATCGGTCGAAGGTGAACCACGTGCCGGATGTCTAATAGACGTAATGAAACCGACACATTAATTGAGGAGGAAGTGCAAAGTGATTGGCATTCAAAGTTTAGAGAAATAACAGCAAGGTGTAAGCTTCCTAAAACAACCTTCGACGCAAAAATTCGGTATAGAAATAGGAGCAGATACACTGTACTCCCAAACATTTAAAGCTTTGTTGCAGCAAAGAGCAGGGAGCTATGGAATCAATTATTACTGGAAACGTAACAATAGTTCTTTATTACGATCTCATATAGAAGAAAGAATCGATGCAGTGGCGATTTCGTGTAAACAATCCCCATTAAGAGTTCATATTGTCACGTGTTCCCAATTATTGTTAATTATATGATTGTTCTTCCAATTTATGTATGTAAATCATGGATCCATGTAATTAATTAAAAGACAAGAATTGGTAAAACGTTAAAATCATATGTATATATATATATATATATATATATATATATATATATATATAT
>JAHWXV010062703.1:0-10119 GCA_024586415.1 Phrixothrix hirtus | reverse complement strand
TCAACAATTTATGAACGCGATGACATGTGTGACGTAACTGGTATTTTGCCATTTTTAGTGTTCATAACAGACAACAACCTAAAAAAAGTTTTGACAGAAATATACAAACTGTTGGATATTATTTGTACAACGCCCATGTAGACAGCCGAATGTGAACTATGCTTTTCAACCCTAAAACGCATTAAAACTTTTCTGAGAAGCACAATGTCAAAAGATGGGCTGAACGCATTGGCAGTCCTATCAATAGAAAAGAAGTTCGTCCAGTCTATCCCTGATTTTGACAACAAAGTCATTGACGTATTTTCCGACTTGAAAAATAGGAGAATGGATTTTATGTACAAAAAAATAGGTAAGATTTTACTTGTGCCCACCCTCTTTCAGAACTCACGAGCCGCCACTGCTTAATGTTATGGTACTTATTAATTTATGGATATATTTTGTTTACATAAAAGTAAGTACTTCTTAATATCCATATCTTCGGTCAATTTAAGGTTAATATCCATATTCGAAAAAGTTAAGTTCAAAAATTCTAAAAAAATTCATGCTGCTGTATAAAATAGTGAAATAAAAATTATCGACGGTTTTTGGAGAAATGAAAAACCAACTTATTTTATTGTACTCCGTAGATTATGCCCGACAGATTTATATGGGAATTATGGAATTGTATAACAAGCTTCAGAGAAAACTTGATTAATGTTATAATGACAGGTGCATTATAATTTATGAAAAACGTTAAAATATAGTTTTCCTTATTTTCAAAATTTTTCTCAAATTAACAAAAAATTCATTTCACTACGTTATATATCAGCTTAAATTTATTTTAGAATTTTTGAATTTGTAGTTTTTGTTTTCTTATGAGTATGAGTATTGATTTTAATATTATAATAAAATTATTAATAATTTCTCTTTCGTTAATAGAAATTAAATAATTTTTGCGAAATCTTACGAGATAAAATCTTTACTTTTTCATAAAAAACGTAATAGTGAAATTTACAAAGAACCTATAGCAAGAACAAAAGTATTAACTATTTGATCAATGAACAGTTTAGAACGAAAGAATAGAATTTACAAACATCTATCCAATTTATACATAGTAATCATCATTCTACTTCAAGAGTTTTCTGAAATACGAACGTCCTAAACAAACATATACACTTTGAATGAGCTTAGCATGTTTGCTCAGATGGTATATAATTTGTATTCCTATTTTTCGAACGTAGATCATCTGTCATGTGCTTTGCTGATAATACAAGTGTAGGTAGGTTAAGCGGTGCTTGAAAAGGCGGTCATGTAAATATTGAACTTCAGAGTGAACTAGCTTGTGCTGTATGTCTATAATTGTATAAACAATTCCATGAAAATTGTCATTAAGGTAATAAATTCTGTCCTTCAAATTCTCGTGACAGGCATTTATTAATGTAGAAGTTTTTTTACCAGGTTCTTTAACACATCTTGAATAATATATATAATACTTGTACCACGTTTATAATTTTTGTTTCATTATCACTATTTTTATGACATAGACAAGACAGTGGATTAATATCGTATCAAAGTATTCAAACTTTTCATATCAATGTGTTACTGAAAAGGAATGTTCTATCATCGCATTCAATACTACAAAAGATCCATTTATTTAAAATATCTGTTATTGACAAGAAACGTATAATTAATTTTGACAATCCCTTCATGAGCGCTAAATAATGAATAATAAAAACTCAATTGATTTTAAAAAAGAATGTTCTCATACGGTGTTGCTAAGTGGATAATTTTAATAAAATATTGAATATATCTTAAAGTTAAAGAATTTTGTTAACATTGCCGATTTATCTCCAATAGTGTTAAGACATATTATATGCATTACAATATATAATAAATAATTAATTGTTCTTTAAACTTCAACAATACCAAGTGCTAGAACTTTTTTACAAGCTTGCTATCGGTTTAAAAGGTGAAAGCGCTTGCTGAATAAAATGTATCCGATTTGAATGATTTCGATTGAATTACAATTAACCGCGATTAAAATAAACATCAACTACACTTACACAATCAATCTTAACTGATGGTGGAACCATTAGGTAGGTATTTAAAGTTTTAGGTTTTTAATACGACAAATGATATTTATACATCTGTTGATATACGATAAACATTTTTTACCTTCCTTAATGATACGACGACTAAAATAAATTTCAAATTCAAATCATGATAATGCTATACATTAATTAATCATTTCTGTATGTCTTAAAGTATTTTAATGGTGCATAAAGTATGTTTTGCTTCAGGCTGCTCTTCATTAATTTTCACACCTTTTACGAAATTAACTTTAGCAATCGTACTACTATTCTGCAATTTAATTTTAAATACAATTTTCAGTATTAAATGGATTTAAAAAATGTAAAGAATATAATATAATTGTTGATTAAACCTACACAGCAAAAATGTTTTAAAGTAACCGTTTCGTTCCGCCAACCAGAATTTAAGAGAATTTTAAGTATTGCCACCACCATTAGAAAATTCTACTTACCAAATATGACACTGATAACGAATCTCGAGATTTTATTTTCGTATCTAGGAGGAAGGCATATATCGAAATATTTTTTTGGCTAAAATATTACCAACTTCGACTGGGGTGAACTTGCTTCTTCTGAACTCAGAAGCAAATATAATAGCAATTAAGTAATCGCGTCTGGAATTAATTACAGTTGTTCTTAGATATATTTTTATAGATGTACTGTAAAAATAGTTTCACAAGGAAGGTATACGAAGCTATCACTGGCCATGAACAGCTTCGTGTAGGATTTACTAGACGAATGCCTATGTTTAACAATTTTAAGATAGATACTATACAGAGCTAATTCTATGTAATGGTAATATTTGTTGGGCAGGAGTTGTAAAACATATTTAATTTCCAACCACGTACGTCCAAAATACTTAAGTAGGTATTTATATTTTTAGAAAAAAGTGTTTTGTCATGGAATGTTAGGAAAGTTAGATAAATAAATAAATGCAATTTATGTTTTTAAACATATATCATATCTAGTGTAAGATATCGTATAAAAGTTTTTCTGCTATATTATATTTTACAAGATACAACACATAACTTGTAAATCAGATTTTTATGTTCTTTGGTAACTAAACTGTCCAACAAAGCCTTTAATCCCATTTTTTTACATTTTTATTGTTTTTAAAAACACCATTTTAGCGTGAAAGTAGTTAATTGGCGCAGTTCGAAGGATTTTTGAAGATTCATTTTCAACGAATACGACGGTTTCTCATCTTAATTGTTAAATTATAAATTCAAACCGAATTTTATAAGGTTCCCTTGAATGCAGGACAATTATCGCGGAAAGTAGGTCGCAGGTTTTTTAACCAACTGGCTATAAAGTTGGCAGAAACGGGATAAGTATCACACTCACAATCGAGTAGAAGTAAAAAGACACACTGTCATGTTCCGTTTTTATTTAGAATGTTTTCTAAAGTTATTATCAGTTTTTAAAAAGTATTGCATATAAAAGTCATTCAATATATTCCTTGGTATGTCATGAAGTTTAGTATAAATGCTTGCAATGTTTGTAGTTTGAATTTTCGCATTTCTATTTAACTATGAAATTGCCCTTAGAATCCATATTTTTCTTTAGTTTAATTTCCTGTCAAAGCTAATTTATCCTTGTATGTTTAAAATTTAACTCAGTACGTATCGCCCTCTATCGTATGAATTGTTAAACCATAACTGCGCACGAAGCAGGGGCGCCGTCATTAGAAACCGTTGTTTGGAAAACATTTATGCTATAATTTGCATGTGACATTTTCGCTATAGTTGAATAGTCTTACGAAACCCCAATGATTACACAGAAGTTAAGTGTAATTACAGAAATCCATAGGGATTTACTTAATTTTGGTTGGTTTTGTACTCTGGTATTTTCTTTGGATACAAATAACAGTCATTCAAGGCCGACGACGTTAAGAGTGCGCTCTGTGAACACGCCGCGATAAGCACTTTGAGTTCCTCCACAACGCAATTCCCTAAGAGTCGAGGGTGCAAGCCCATCCGCCGAGTATGAGCTCATGTGCTGCCGTAGTACGTATGCCCCTGGGCTAGATACGGTCAGATGAACTTTCTTTATCAATATCTCGCCGACGCTAAGGACATTCTACATTAATAGAGGTTTACATAAACTAATCACCATCGTGCATTTAGGATTATACGGTTTGTGTTTGATCTAGAATTATTCAATACTCTGCTTTGAATTTTTTTATATTTTGCTTCCGTTCAGTCGGATCTTCTCAATTTATTACTATTGGTGTTTTAGTAACTTCGACTTGATGTTATTGCCTTTAGCTTCATGCTGGGTGATATTTTGTCTGACTTTTGGGTTCCTTTACTTGTATAAATTACATTCAAGTATTTCACTTTGCTAGTAGTATTTTTTTCTCTTTTCTTGTTTGCGAACATGCTTTTCTTGGTTACTACTCATTTTTGTTGTTTATTGAACTGTTTTAATGAAAACTGCAACAAACTTGACTTGAATTGTGTAAAGGATATCTAGTATCTTCGTAACATTTAACCTTATTCTAATGTCTTTTGGTTTATTGCTTTTTCCGCTTTTCTAGGTTTCGATTTTCGAGTCGAACTATCTACATTTGATTCTTTAATGGCCTTACATGCATAGGTAACAGCTACCGCAGAAATTATCATTAAACCAATTGAGAAATGCCTCCTCATTCCTATGTCGGTCCTCGGTATTTTAGTTTACTTCCGTTTCGCTTCCGTTCACTTTCAATTTAAAAATACATTATTTTGATTTGGTTAGTTTTTCCTACTCATTTGAAGTTTTCGGCAAGTTTTGTGTTAGTTTATCCTCTTTCTGAAGGACTCTGTAACGTTCCATTTGGAATTAGAACTATTTTCTAAAGTTAGTGTCACTTTTTAACCGAAAAATGACATTGGACAAAAACATCATTCATTATTTTATATTTAATTTAGGCCTTTATTTATTCAATGATTATGAATCAGCTTATCAGTTTTATGATTTCAATTTCAGCATTTTTAGTTTATTTTGGGATTACCTTTAGTACCTGAATTTTTGTTTAGTTTAATTTCTAGTCAAAAACTAATTCATTCTTGTATGATTAAAATTCAACCCAGTGTTAATTACGCGCTTTGGTTAGGAACGGTTGTTTGGAAAATGTTTACGATATAACGTGCATCTGGCATTTTCGGTTTAGGTGAATATTCTTACGTTTGTGTGTGAATTTCTCTTTAAGAAACCGCAATATTTATATAGTAGGTAAATATAAGTAAAGAAATCCATGGGAATTTATATTTAAATTTGGTTCGCTTTGTACTCTAGTTCTTCTTTGGATATCAAGGTGCTAAGATAACCTTGTGCAAGGTGTTCGGAGTGTGGTCAGCAATTCTAAGGTCGACAACGTTGTGAGTTTGCTCCCTGAACAAGCCACCATAGAAGCTCTCGATTCCTCTACGATATACTTCACTAGGCCCTGAGGGTACAAGCCCGTCCGCCTACTTCATGAAAGCCTCGTGTGTGAGCTCGCCTGCTACTTTAACAAGTATTCTCCTGAACTAGGTAAGGTTAGGTGAACTTTTTCTTAGCAAAGTCTCGCCTACGCTTAAGGACATTCAACGTCAATAGAAGTACACTTAAAAATAACACCAATTTACTTTCATGCGTTTCTTTCAGAAACGAGCATGCTAGACCATCAAGTGTCCCTTATAAAGCGCTTCGGTGCGATTCATTCACATTTCAGAATTTATAAAATTAAAGATTGTATCAACCATTTAAAAGTTTTACTATAACTAAAATATGTTGTAGCTTCGTGTAAAGCTAAAACATCCTATAACTATACTCATTTCTAGTTACCTTATCATATTTCACATTCTAGTAAATACGTGCTAGAAAATTTGGTTTAGCAACACAATTTTATAGGTCAAGAGTAACTTTACGTGCCGAAACTCCAGCTATCGCGTGTAACGACGCACACTTCACGCGTTTCAGATACTAATCAGATACTTACTCTAAAACAGATTACATAATTATAACGAATTCATCAAGGAAGCACAGTTCGCCATGTTTAAAACGATTGATGTTTTATCGACGTCTTATACCCTATAATCAAATCATATTTTATTTCAAGCGACATGCTGAGTGTAATCAATCGTTTGCTATACAAAGTGCTTCAAGTGTCTTAATTTTGCCACGTTTAGAATTGTGGTTGGCAATTACACTCGTTCTATACTGTTATTAATAATATGATGTTTATTTATGGCGTCAGGTGAATAAGTTCTGTTTCTCTCAGTCATATTAGAACCCTTTATGTGTATTATTAGCTTTTGTTTTCACAATAGTTTATGTTATCAAATTCTATAGCTAATTTAAGTAAAGGTCAATTCTAGTCCACCGTTGATGGTTACAACCGAAGCCGTTTTGAACCTTTTAATGTGATCCTTGTCAAATTGTCTGATGCTCTTACTTCGGCAATTCAATTATGCAAGTTATTTTCGGTGGACCTGGCCACAAATACTGATCTACTACCACTCCTGGGAACTACTGATCTCAAGGTAATAAGGTAAATTACCTGACCTGAATGCACTCGATATTTTACGGGGTTCAAAATTCCTGATATAGTATAAATTTGAAAAATTTCAATTAACGATTTGAAAACGTATGGAACATAATTCTTGGATAAAGGAAAATTTTAAATACTAACTAAAATTAAACAGATTTAAATTTACTAAAGTATTATTAAAACATTACATTTTAGTTTAAATTCAATTGTTGGAATGAAATTGTGCACTTAATTTCCTGCGGACTGACACATCAAACGTAGGAACTTTCATTTAGGACAATCATACAAAAACAACTATTTGAAATTGATCTAGTTTAATAATAATTAGTAGTAAATTCTCCTATTGATTAAAAACTAAATTAAATACAATTATAATTTATATTTATACAACTTCTAGCTTTATAATCCTTTAGACTAAAAGCCATTCTTACATACATTGATATCAATCTAAAATTTATCTTTAGATGATTCAATTATTAATAATTCAATCTTACATCCTGAAATAATCAATTAATAACCGCTATCCAACAAACTTTCATACGTTTCTATTAAACTAAATTCGCATTTACTACGGTAATCAATCAGAATTATATGTATTCATTAGTGCCGAAGAGGGCATTGTTAGTCAATTTTGGCAGACGAATATCCATAACGCATTTATAAATATTGTTTTACTTTCTCTATGAGAATTACATTAAAAAGCACTGCTTTAGAAATAATTACAAGTCAGGAGTATTATTCTTGGAATCATTTAAAATAAACATTAATAAATATCTTTGAATACCAACGTGAATTAAAAAGAAAGTAAACATCGCTATTACCTGGAGACTAAAGTAAGTGATTAGGCATTATCGGTGTGTAAGTATTAAATATATATTAACAGCAAGAAAAAGACAAAACAATAATATTTACATGGGGGTCACCCCCAGTACATAATATATATATAAACCTACGAGACGTACGCGAACACATCCCCTCCACTATCTATCTTTATCAAAATCTCTGGTGATTCTTCAGTGGTATCAATGGGACTTATTGTTGTTCGAGGGAAGTCTCGACTGTACCGGCGCCACACGCATCCCGCCTACGTCACTTAATACGCGGGCCGTATACCCCTCACTAGCATACTCGTCAAATTAACTGTTTAGTACCTAATAATAAAACTGTCAACACTAACACGATGATCAAATCAAATGTGTAGTATGGAGTGGAAACTTAGGTGACTAATAACGATAACTATCTACCAATATTTGCAACGCAACAGGGCCATTGTCCTATACTACCATGATAATCAAATCGAAGAATGTGGTACTTAATAATAATTGTCAACACAAACACAATAATCCAGCGAATGTTTAGTATGCAATAAAATTAATTAACAGTCAATAGTACAGTATTCGAAGTTTACTCGACACGTACTATTGAAGAAATAAATTTATTTGTTCAATGCACACTGTTTATACCGCGAACAATAACTAAATCGAATTGTGAATGTTCAATCCCGGAAGCATAAACTATTGTCGTGGAAATAAATACTTATCGCGGAGCCCGATAATCAAAATTAACTGAATTATTTAATTTCGGATAATAAAATAAATGTTCTGGCGCACAATATTTTCAGCATCCTAATAGGGATTGAACGAGAATTGCTTATGAATTGTGCGGCACTCACTCTGCGCAGAGTAGGCCTGTCGTTGCACACGGTCCCTGGAAGATGCTTTGCGGTTGACCTGATGGCTGAAGCACTGGCGGACCACTGTTCACGATCAATAGAAGCTTCTGGAGTCCGACCTGATCACCAGGCACTAAATTAGAAAGTCTATAAGTTCTCTGTGAAGATCTAGTAGGTGAGTCGGAATCCCAAGACAATCAAAGCACAACTGACTTTTTGATTTTCGTTTCTCCTTTTATACTAATTCTGTGAAAGTTTCTAAGAGGAGATACAATGGTTATATGAGTGCAGTATTCCTCCCCGCTCAAGAGCATTGTATATCCGTTGCTGATTTATCCCTTGGATGAGGGAAGTGCTTGGGATTGGTTATTGCCTTTCTTCCGGTAAGGCTCGCAGGTCGTTGGCGTGTACTTTAGTTTTGTCGCTGTTCGAGCATTTAATGCGATACACATTTGATCCTTCCTCCTCTATTACTGTACGAGGTCCTTCCCAGCGTGGTGCGAATAGACCATCTGGTTGGAAGCTTCGTTCTAGGACGGCATCTCCCGGCTTATACCTGACTGGAGGTGGTTCCGGTATTGCATATTTGGCCCTGTATCTATGCTGGTTTCGGTGCACCGTTTGTATTCGTCTTCTATGTTCTGGGTACGTGCATGGTTTTGGACTGTACCTTCCCGTACTTTCCATTTTCCGGGCCTTGTTATTTCGTACCCAAGGAGCACTTTGTAGAGTGTCAAGTTCGGTGCTGTATTGGCCCTTCCTCTTAAATTGCAGACTGCTTCTTGCAATGCGAGGTCCCAGTGTGGGGCACGTGGGTCTCCTTGTAGGCGCAGCCTGATTATTTTCTTGATTTCTTGGTTTCATCTCTCGACAGGGTTCGCTTGTGGGTGGAGAATTGGTGTTGTCCAATGTGCGTATCCCCATTTCCTTATCGCGTCGTCTCATGTAATCGAAATGAATTGTGGGCAGTTGTCTGACAAGATTGCCCTTGGGTATCCGTACCTGTAGAACACTTGTTTTTCTAAGTATTCTAGGATTTCCCTTGTCTTGGTGCGCTCAAGCGGGAATTCTTCGGTCCATGTGCTAAATAGGTCTGTTATGACCGGAATGAACCTCTTTCCTCGATCTGTGGTTGGGTATGGCCCCATCAGGTTCACCAATACTACCTCCCAAGGTTTGGTTGGTCTGTGAGGCATTACTGGGGCCCTTTCCTGGCGATGTTTCGCCTTTATGGCTGTACAAATTCTGCATGCCTTCAAGTAGTACTGTACGTGCGTAGTTTGGTTTGGCCAAAACTAGAGGCTATGGATTGCTTGGTCTGTCTCTCCTGCTTCCGAGTGTGCTGCTGTTGGTATGTCATGATAGTTGTAAATGACTTTCAGCCTAGTCACGTGAGGAATTAAGAATATGCTACCTTGGTGTGCCTTTCTCCAAATACCGCAGTCTTCTACTGTATACTAGTAGATAAAGATAGCCGATTCTAGGACACCATTTTACTCCGACCTTGAAAACCGGTTTTTAATGACTTTTTAATTGCTTTTTAATGACCCCCCGCAGCTAATTGATTTTTAATGACTCGCCTGCGGCTAATTGATTTTTAATGACCCGCCTGCGGCAAACATATATACAGGGTCCGTCAAAATAAATATACACGGTGCGTCAAAATAAATATACAAGGTGTGTCAAAATAAATATACAGATTGCGGCAAAATAAATGGCGGACTGAATCAAAATGACGGGCGTAACGTGGCGTCCATCTTGAAATTCTGGGGGGATCCTGGGGACTTTTGGCGCGGAATCTGGGGAATTTCTCCAGATTTTGGCGGGAATATTTGAATTTGGGGGAAATCTAGTTATTTTTG
>JAHWXV010062701.1:0-10483 GCA_024586415.1 Phrixothrix hirtus | reverse complement strand
ACTTTCAACAATTTATGAACGCGATGACATGTGTGACGTAACTGGTATTTTGCCATTTTTAGTGTTCATAACAGAAAACAACCTAAAAAAAGTTTTGACAGAAACATACAAACTGTTGGATATTATTTGTACAACGCCCATGTCGACAGCCGAACGTGAACGATGCTTTTCAACCCTGAAATGCATTAAAACTTTTCTGAGAAGCACAATGTCAGAGGATCGGCTGAACGCATTGGCAGTCCTACCAATAGAAAAGAAGTTTGTCCAGTCTATCCCGGATTTTGACAACAAAGTCATTGATGTTTTTTCCGGCTTGAAAAATGGGTAAGATTTTACTTGTGCCCCCCTATTTCAGAACTCACGAGCCGCCACTGTAAATTATTAATTTACAATAAATGTTGAAAATGTTGGCCGCCATTTTCTATACAAGGATTAATGCAGCGCTTCATGTTATTAAACACTTGTTGGAATTCATCCATGGTTATGCTTCTAATATTTTTCGCAATGCATAATCTTAATTCTTCAAGATTATAAACACGGTTGTGATAAATATTGCTTTTTAATCGTCCAAATAAATAATAATCTAGAGGCATAAGGTCGGAACTTGGAGGAGGCCATAATTCACGACTTATAACTCTATTATCATAAAACAATTGTATGTACTTAACAGTTTCATAAGCAATGGGTGCTGTAGCACCATCCTGTTTGAAAATACCCGTGTTGTAGCTCATCATCGTGTAGTTGTTCAAAAATCTGTTGCAAAATAATGGTACGATATCTTTCGGCATTAATAGTTTCATTAAAAAATATTGGTCCTATAATACGCCATCGGGAAATTGCTACCCAAATTCCAATTCTAATAGGATGTAATGCAGTTTCAACATATTCATGAGGATGTTCTGTAACCCATGTATGATAATTTTGGATGTTAACATATCCTGATAAATTAAGCCATGGCTCATCAGTGAAAAAGGTTAAATCAAGTAATTCATCATTATTCAAGTTTGTATTAAGCCACTGGCAATAGTGTAATCTTTGTAGGAAATCGTTCTAATATAATTGATGTATAACTGAAATTTTATAAGGATACATATGAAGATTTCTCTTTAACACCTTATGACATGTTCCAACAGTAACACTTGTAAGTATGTAACTAGTGAAATATTAACCAAATTTGTTTTTATTACACATATCAGTTTGTTGTGACAGTTGCGGTAAAGATTATTTAGGACTGCGTTCTATGTGTTCTTGAATACGCATAAGCATTTCTTCTGTCAAAAATGTCGGTTCCGCAGTTGACTTTCCTTTGCAAATACAGTGCTTAGCTTCAAATCGCTTAATTAAAACATATTTATGATGTTTAAAAACATCATATTCAAAACTCACATTAAATGAATTCTTCGATGCAAGATTGCAAAGAGCAAACCCAATTTCGATCTGCATTTCGATTTCCACTTCGAAAGTGTGCCATTAAAATTAAAGCATCTTGTTCTTGGGTAAATGGTATTTTTACTGTAATAAAAATGACCGGTAACTTAAGTTTTGTTTAATAAATAGCAAACTTACGTCTTTACAAGGATTTTGTAGATATATTTTAGTTTTGAAAAAACTGATTTATTTAATGTTATTTTAAAAGCTTAGAAAACATTACAAATATGACAGCGCAATAACCAAACAATGCTTGTCATATTTCTAGGTAGATTTCTAGTTTCTCAATGTACCAACTTTGGTTAATTTAAACTTTGTTATACAAATATTCCTAAATTTAAAAAAGTCACTGGTCACATGTTGTTCAGGATTAAATAAAAGCACAGTAGATAGGAGAAATTCCGGAACATTAAGGAATAATGAAGAATAAAACAGTCACAGTTCTGATGTAATACGCTACAATACTATGATTCGTTGCTGACCTTGAATATGTTTAGACACATATCGATTACAGTGCTCCATGAAATGTCTTAGAATTTTCTACGAAATTATTGTTATTTCTAATTTTGTTATCATAAGCATATGTGAATATAGTTGGATTTTTTATCTTTGCAGCTATGTCAGAGATGTACAGTTAAAGCTACGACATACTTAATAAACTGAACGTTAAATTTATATACATATGTTAGAAAGAGATACTAAATATAAATATTGTGAGTAACTTCGGAACTAAGTTTAGACGTATTAATTTAATAGCGTGACAAGGAAAGATAACAAGAAGGAGATAAGTTGCATATCTTTGATTGAGATTAATATGTAACTTCACTTCTTTATTTATTAAATATTTATTAAGTGCATCGTCTAATCTATACTACAGTCACCAAATACATACAGTCTCGAGTATATAGGATGATACTACCTTACTTCCGATTAGTTAATCATGTGAATTTAGACTTGTTCGAACTAATTACAGATTAAAAAAATCTAGGTTATGTTCATGTTATAATTTTTGGTAAATCTAGTAGAGTTTTATTGAATTAGTATCAATTTAACTTTATTAAAGTAAACACTCATTTGATTTATAGCTTTAATCTTAGTTCATACACATGTAAAGTGTGAGGTCACTGAAAAGATAAAAAAATTCAACTATACAGCGAAAATGTTTAACAACTGAATCAAAGAATTGATGTGTGGAAGTCAGAGGCAATGCGAATATACTTTATGACGTCAACCGACCACGAAAAAAATTATTTCAGTCGTAATTGCAGCAAACAATTGCCTGTAGCGCCCAGTCCTATGCCATACTTCCAATTTGTCTCGTAAAAATATTGTTGTTTTTATTACAAACCTTAGGTTTGGCGCTAAAATTATCGAAAAAGGAAGAAAAGAATACATAATATGCTCAATAATTGTTTAATTATTATTTTGCTGTAGAAAAGAGGAGAAATCCATTCTGTTAGTAAGATACGAGTCTAATTAAATAAGCTAGGTAAAAATACAAGGCATGGCACCACCTGAATAAAATGATAAAACTATTAGGTTGATTGCTACTCTAAACACGGCAAGAAATTCCAGCTAATTGCAAAACAAAGAAAACAATGACAGTCAAAAACGTAAATTTTATATTCTTATGAATGAAAAAACCCGCACTTATATTGTCCACCATGGATAACTAAAAATAATTAATAAATAAGGGCCGGCTCTTACATGACTCTTTATTATATAAAAACTAAAAAAAGAAAGGTATAACAAAACACTTGATATTGAATATAAGAAAATTAAAATGTCATACTAATAAATATTCTATTCATTGTTGATCAAGTACTATTCTACATCCCGCGGCTTCTTGGATTTTTGCTGCATTATCTGCGCCCCTCATGTTTCCTTCTCTGAAATTTTTTCATCTTTCATATCCATTAATACTTATTATTTCGCACGCTCGTATATTTCCCTCCCTAGCATGAGAAGATTCAGTAATTCGCACCATTTGCAATAACACCTGCGGTAAGTTTAATTCAGTAATAAAACAGCATTTCTGTTTTTAAAGTTTTTTGGCTCCACACATATTTTGATAAGCAACTCTTAATTGTTGCAGGTACTCATATCGACATAATTTGAAGTATCCTATTAAAACATCCTCTGCAAATTTTCGTGCGTTTAAAGTTATTTTATTAACATTTTTAAAAAAATTCCATTATTTACGTAGATGATTAAAAGATCTGATGATGAAACTGTCGTTACATTTTCTGGATCATTGTCTACATTTATAAGCGATTTAGAATTTATTGTAGCTCCTATTCTGCTCAGCACTGTTTGTAAATCGTTGAAAGCAAATAAGGTCTTTAATATTTTCTTTACAGTTTGGGTACGGCGTTCTCGTCATGCTACCCACCCTGGCGCCATTCCCGTAATGAGAGTCATTCAAACCATTAAGCTTGAGCTAAATTTTATACTTTCTTAGAATTGTAGTTTTTGCTGATACTTTTAAAATCACCTTTTGCTATAAATATGTGAGAACTATGTAAACAGCTTTTAAAATATTGTTTTAAATGTAAAGGGCCAAATATTCCACATGTAAATAAAATAATAATAACGATAACAATATAACTTTCTTCAAATTAATTTACCCTACATACAGACATTACATACTTAATTTTTATATTAAAGCATTAAAAGAATTATACATAAGTAATAACGCTATACAAGATGTAAACTTTTTCCAGTAGTTAGCGTAATATCGTAAATTAAAGTTATTACACTTTGGCTCATATTCTGTTATTTAAATAATTTCCTGCGACGAGAAAATGTTTATTTCTGGCGCTCATACAGAACCATTTCTTTAGGAGAATAAATTATAAATATTGTTGAGAGTTTACGTAGCAAATAGAAATCGTATACTACTATTCATAACTGCGAAAACCGAATACAAACAATCTCATTAAACAGTGCAGCAATCGCGATTACATTGTTAAAAAGAAGTATAGGAAAATATAAATTCTAAATTGTTTAACATAGATGATGAATTTTAACATTCGTATATAATCAGTGTTAAGTATTTTGCAAAGCTCATTCTAATTACTATACATTGTATAACCGGAGATATAAAATTTGCTTTGTGTACAAGTTTAATTAGCAATTTCGCAATATTAAACTGGGCGATCGTAATTTTTATCTACGTTTAACACAAACGAGATTACATATAAGTTATCACATGGACTAAATAACGACATAGTCGATATCTAAATTCCACTAGGTACCTGAAAATGGTTTACTTCCTTAATTTCATTTTAATAAATGTTCAGCGTGTACTAAAATAACGTTTTTGTTTGAATCTCTAATTTAATTTATACGGGCGATCTCCGCGCAAGCCTCTAATTGCCGTTTAATTTGTAATCTTGTTTTGATTCTCGATAGTAGGTTTCTATTGAGTGATAAATTTTCCACCCGAGATGGCGCGACTACCTTCCTTTAATTTTATTGGAATAAGTTTTGTACATCTTGTTGCACAGGTGCGCCCGTTTTTCGATAATGGTTTGGCGATGAACGATGACTTTAATATTGAATCAGTTAGCGAGTGCTTTATTTTAATTCTTAATTGTGAATTTTTGTGAGCCCGCTTCAGATCTTCTAACTTTTGCTCACACTCTTCTCGCATCTGAAGCTGTATTAGATTTTCTTTCGTTATTCGCGTTTTCGCACTTTTAGGATTTTTCTGCATGGGTATTAACACCCCACAATTTATTAGGAGAATCTAGTACCATTGGCACAATGTGTTGAAGCAGTCCCACAGTTTATTTGAAAATTTAATAACTGCTAATAATTGCTTTTTATTTGATTTTACGATACACTGAGTGCAAGTGCTCACCACAAAAGCAAAGAGTATTCCTGTATTTGGCCTGCGTTATTCGGAGTGTTGTTTACATCTACTGAAGTACAAGATCCTTATCTGGACCGACCAACATCCAGCGACAGCTATAAGTACGGTACCTGCATATAAAGCGTTATCGGCGCGTATCGTTGTGACATTCGGCCTTTCGGAATCTTTAGTATTTGTGCGAAGGATTTCAGGAAACGTATTAATGTTTTAAATGATTTAAATTCAACTACGAAAGTCAATTACACTAGTTTTGATGCGATTAATTTTTGGATTAAAATAATAGCATTCAGGATTATTTAAAGAATTTTTATCTCACAAAGCTTGAACGCAGTGGGATGCTGATTGAGGCCTTAATCAATGCTTATTTAAATTTTATTTTTGCTAGCTAGCAGACTATTAATTTTGTTTTAAATTAATTTAGCTGCCGCGCCTACCGCATTTCGCTATCGTCCTTGCAATCACTCGTGAGTTCAATTTTATAAAATTCCGGTCATTTACCTTGAACAACCCCAGTTTCTTATTCCTGCGATAATTTTTTTTAAAGATTAAGTGGCGCCCAACTTCATTGGTATTTGATTTATTGTCCATTTCGAAACATTTATTATTAATCTAATATTATGTATTTTGGTAAGAGTGAAACGTTATATGATTACAATATATTTACAGTTACTGTCTCAATTGCTGTTCCGGCATTTAACTGACTTTATAGCACTACAGTGCATAATATTATTTGTGTTTCTTTTGGAATCATCAACTTTTGTTAATAAAAAAATAGTTAAAAAGCCACGACCTGTCTACAAAATTACTTGAGCAGTCTGTTGGCAGTCTAGCGGTTAATTCTCATCGGAAACATTATTTAGAAGCACCTACAAGCGTTTATGCGACAGAGTAGAGTGCACGTTTGAAAAAATACTAAGAGTGTACCTAATTTCATTTGATACTCTCTGTATTCTCCTCCATAATTCTTCCTTGTTTGTAACGTGTCTCTATAAACCTTTTCTTTTAATGTCCCCCAAAAGAAGAAGTCCATCGGGGTGAGATCTGAAGATCGAAGGGGATAATGCCCAGGAGCATCATATCCTCTGCCGATTTCGGAGGTGCTACGCCATGCACCTAAATCATGTGACGGCGTATTTCTAGAAAGAAATATCATCTAAAAGTTCTGAAACCATATTTTGAATAAAATCTAAATATGATGGGCGATTTAGTCTATCGGGTAAAACAACTGGAGGAACAAGAAAATCTGCAACAATTCCAACCTATACATTAATGGAAAATTATCACTGGAAAGAGCTTGGGTAAGTGTTTTTTTTGGATTTTCGTCAATCCATGTATGGAAATTATGAAAATTAAAATTCCATACTTTCAAAGGAGTTGCGAAACGGCTAAACAGTCCTTTTGCCAAGCTCTTGGTCAATATAACTGCCTCTTGATTTAGTGGAGCGTACGTTTCGGTTCATTTACTAAAATAGTCCATTTGCAGCTAGGATGTATTTTTTTCCTATTTCAGTTTATGCGCATGGACTGACTATATCGATGGTTACTCTTCCAAATGGCCTACCTACATTATATTGCCACATCGGTGCTTTTCGCCTCCCCAATGGACTATTCCGAAATGCACATATTACACATTTTCGGCACCAATACTTGATACCATCCTTGTAGTTCATCCAATAAAATCTTTCACGGACATTTTACAGAGTTCTATTTACCTCCATATGCTCTTCTGATGGATTACCATGCAGTTGTTGCAAAATTTCCGCTACTTTGCTTTTTGAAATTACCCACTGCATTTTTCGTTTACTTCCATCATCATTTCACAGAGTTCTTTTCAAAAGCCCGCATTGAACTTACATGGAACCCCATTGGGACGAATATGCCTTAAAAACTGGACTAAATGAGTCCACTTCTCCCTAATGTGGTTTTCAACCTTCATTTCTCCATTTTAATAGCAACTTTAGGTCTAGGTCGCCTTCTTGATCTTGTTTGACAGTATCCGGTTTCCAGTCATCGCTACTTACAGAAGTACGGTTAACAAGAAGTTCTTGGACTTTCGACTGCAATCAAGAGAAGTGCTTGCAATCTCCTGGGCAAGACCGTCTTGGCAAGATGTCAGCATTTTGACGCTTCCTTTTGGACAGTGTTCCTGATTTTTGTGTTATTGAAGGGTCTATTCTTGAACCTGCGCCATTTTTATGCACATATTCATATTTTTCACATTTCCAAAATTGTAATTTTTGTCCAATTGGCTTTTATGTTGTAAGTAATCGTAACACTAAGTATATATAAAAGGCTCTGATGCTTACTTCTTCAAAGAGTCTTTAATTGACATTTTCCAGAGTTTATTCCTCATCTTTTAATCCAAAAGTTATCTTCATTAGCCTTGTACATGACTACCATATGGACATCCTTCTCAAAGCTTCTCCACTAAATATTTTCAACAAGGTCTCGAACGACTTCCCCAAGACTTATTCTCTCTGTAACCTCCCCAAGAGCTAGATACACATAACTTCTTCCAAAAACAACTTTTCCACAAAGAATCTCCCAATATTCCGCTTAATCTTTACCACGAAACCTACAGACAAATAGTTTAACAAAATTAACTCAACTAACCCAAATTACTTATCGAAAATAACTTCACGGCAACTGTGAAAATTTTTTTTAATCTGAAACAAAAGTTACTAAAACTAAACAAAATCACTGAATAGGTCCCATCTTTGAAATATTACCAGCCATAGATGCAAACACTAAACAAAAGTGTAACTTAAAATTTGATTGAACCTATCATTTCTAGAGAATCGGTGAATTACAAAGTTGCTACGACATCGAAGACCACGATTTATTACATGCCATGCCAGAATATTGAAAAATAGAGCTATATTATGGTATAAAAATAACAGGGAGGTTTGGAACACCTGGGATGACTTCACCGAAGGTCTCAAATGCGATCATTTACTCCCAAGATATAGATATCGTTTCGGAGAAGAGATTCGAAATAGAACTCAAGCTACAGACGAGAAGATAGGAGATTGTCTTATCGGACTATAAAAATTTCCTCCGTAGATAAGAAAGACAGATACAAGAAAAACCTAAGACCAGAATATAAAAGCTACATCAGATAGGAGAAGAATTTGAAAGTCTCCAAACTCAGAACAAAACGATTAAGGATCCACCTAACCCAATCTTAAGCGCAGTCCCTTATGAGCATATTCATCCTTCACCCAAAGAATGATAAATTCGCACATAGAAATGGGTAGCGTAATATCGGAAATAACGCCATGGGTTGTGAGCAGGAAGGACATATTAAGGAAAACTGCAACCGCGGACCCAGAATATACTGTTACAGTTGTGGAAGGTACAGTATTTTAGAAAACACTGCAACTGCTCACCACCAAGGTATAACAGATACTCTATCACTAACAGGGCCAATCGAACCAAAAGAGACACTCCCGCAGCAACATTAAATTTTTAATATGACCGCCTTGAGTAGTATATTGTTTTAAAATAGGTATGGGGTTTATATCGAATTGCGATCATTTCCATTACATAGACGTCTCAAAACTAATTTAGAAGGTTCGATCATCATAGATTAAGAATTCAAACAAATTGGTAACCAAATTTGTATAGTTACATTTCCATACTGTTCGAGGATTGCTAGTAAATTAATTTAAAGTTATCATGGCACGCTAGGTACCAAGGTATTTAAGGTAACTATCTATGCGTCAATTATCGAGATGGCAAGTAAATAGTTACAATCTTGCTCTGGCATTCCTTGATAACATCGAAACGGAATTGACGACAATGTCTAAGGATCAGCAGACAATGATATTACATCTCCTTACAGTAGCGATTATTCGCTTTCTATTCCGTAGTTTAAGCTGCGTAGGTAAACTAGTAGAATTCAAAACATCATTAACAATTACGTTAATTAGGAAATTAATTAATATATACCCGTTGCTAGGAGATAGCAGTATCTTCTCGTGAGAACAAATCCACAACTCCATACATGGATACAGACCGCAAACTGACCGTGGTAATTCATTAAAAATTCTAGTTTGAAGCTTTTATAAACGTCAGATTGCGGCATTTCCTAACCAACGCATTTGAAGGTACAGATTTCCGCAAATCGCATTAACAATTAATACCTTGGTTTAACGTCTGCATATAAACTTCAAAGGAATTCTTATAAATCTGAATGGGGAGTAATTCCCAAGCTTTTCCCAGTAACTTTTACACATAGTTATCCATTTTCATTCTCACTACCTACTGATTTTTTTTATAAAAATATGGATACGATGTTTGTATAGACAATTTACACTTTTATTTTACACCAGCGTCACGTTAGACTTGCTAAATCATAAATTAATGCTTTAATTATTTGTATTTTTGTTTATATACTATTTACTTTTGTTAAAAATGGATGCATTATTTGTGCTTTTAAGTTAATTTATAATTGACAGTGTAGGTGTATAGGGAAGTAGCTGACGTTGATAACTTCAAATTAAATTTAAATGATGGAGAAAGTCGTGGGTTCTGCCACACCATATTGTTTATAGCGCTTTGATGTACATGCGTTTCCTAAGCTGTATCAAGATAGACACACACTTCGTAGCCGTGTTAGGACCGGAAAACGGGCGTCTCACGGTTGAAAAATTGCACAATTAAATAGAACGGGATCGTTTACACATATTACTGCCGTGGCCGTGTGTCGTCTTCGAATCGTGTCAGAACCGTGCATGAATAGTTTGGTTTACTTGTATCGCAATTGAGAGATTTTGTGCAAACAAAATAAATGCGAAAAATACAGAAATGTAGGGCAGAACAAAAATCGTGGAAGATAATTGCAGCACCATTGCAGGAGGCAAAAATTAAGTCAAAATCATTTTTTATGTTTTGTTCAAACTAAACCACTAATAGCATATTATATTATCATATTGTTTAATGGAATCAACTAACAAAATTTTGATTTTTTTAAGCGAGACAACTGAAATAAATAAATAATTTATTAGTGTCATACAGTGTGATGCTTTACACAAGTCAGTTTATGGATACATACAATAATACCGAACAAACACTAAACATTAAACATTACAGTTATTTGCCGACATTGATTAAGGTTTCAGTCTCACAATTCATGTATTCATCTATAGAATAAAATGCTTGTTTACAAAGAAAGCT
>JAHWXV010062683.1:0-18755 GCA_024586415.1 Phrixothrix hirtus | reverse complement strand
CACACACGCGCTTCCTTCCAAATATCAGGAAATGTATGAGATCTCAGAATTAGATTGAACAGTATTTGTAGAGGTTTACTGAATATAGGAAAACAGTCACTAATAAGGAAACTAAGAATCATATCCACTCCAGCTGTTTGTTTATTTTTTAATTTTTTAATAGTTTCGACGACATCGTTTTCAGTGTTATTAATTATGTTAATTACTGGCATATTCTTTAATGAAAGAGAATTACAATTCGGAGTGGAATTTGATTGAATATAGGCACCTGCGAAATAATCATGAAATGCATTTACAATGTCATTAGATGTATTATACTGTTGACCATCAGGTGAAATTATTGATCCAGGAATGCGTCTTTGTTTCTTTTTATTTCTGACAAATGACCATAAGTTATTAGGATCGGGTTGAATATTATTTCCCACATTGTTGATATATTTTTTATATGCGATTTCAATTTCTACTTTAATGTCGGTGCGCATGTTCTTAAATAATAAATAATGAATTCCGGTTTTTATATTTTCGATGAACTTTAGTTTTCTTTCGAATTAATGAAATAATGCCACTTGTATACCACACTAGAAAACGCTGGAGATTCATGTTGGTATGTTTGAGAGGGGCCATTCATCGCAGATCCTATACAATTGATTGTAAATTCTGTACAAGCAACATTAATATCGGAATGAGAATCAAGAAAAGACCAATCAGTTTCCAATAGTGTTTCATATAATTTAAAAAAGTTTGCTTTTCTAAAGTTATAAATTTTTTTACTTGTAGTATTAACACATTTTGGCAATGGCTTGGGTATTTTAATTGAGGTATCGAGGAATGGGTGATATTTATCTTCTTCAGTTAATGGTGAAACATTCCTACTAACATGCATTGTAACATTAGCTAGAACAAGGTCTAAAGTTTGACTAAGAGCGTTGAAAACATGATTATATTAATGTAGATTTAGTAGTTGTTCATAGTCCTTAAGTGTTAAACAAGATTGGTTTGAAGCATTGCTGCAATAATATGGAATGTTATAGTCACCGATGATAACTATATTAGCTTATTTAAGTTAACTCATTGCAGAAAATGCCTCTAGAAAGTTTTCCAACTCCTTGTGAGGTAGTGATGGGGGTATATATATTTCAAATATATACAATATTAAAGTATTGGAGAGTAATTTTACCCCAACGATATCAATTGAAGCAGAGAAGTGCTCTACAAAGGCAAGATCAAGCTTAACAATATTAATTGAAGACGTACTAGTATTAGAGTTGTTTACGGCCAGTAAAACACCTCCACCTTTGGTGACGTTACAGGGGGCGAGGCCCCTATCTTTGCGGAAAACAGTGAAATAATTCACAATTAGAAATGTCGTTAGTCAACCAGGTTTCAGTAAAACATATAATGCTATACGAACAATAAGAAATTTCATTATAAACTAAAGTTACCTTTGATCTGAGATCTCTAGTATTTTAATAATAAATATCTAACAACGAAATTGCTCTTTTAAAGTAAACAAATTAGTGTTCGCTGATAAGTGGTCTAACAAGCTCTTTTTCCTCTAAGGTATACTGTAACTACTATTATGGCGTTCCAATGTGTGTTGCAATTTCGTTATTAGTTGGTTGTAAATATGACATTAAGAATGGTCCCATGCCGCATGATGCACATCAATGTCAGAACTTATTTTGCCTTGACTCTTAGCGTTTACACAACTGCTACAAGAAATATCGTTGGATTTCCAATTACTAACCTTATGTTCTCCAGCACATAATGGGCACTTAATGCTGTTCTTATAGTTCTTTGTATCCGTTACAGTGAAAACATCGCAAAATTTCAATAGCGTCGTACACTTTGCAGGAATCTAATTCGATCAACACGCGACCAGCATTAAGCATTTTTTCATACATTGTGAAATCAATTTGAAATACAGCTTGAAAGATGTCACGCTTCTTCTTTGTAGGGCCATGTTTTAAGAGATTACAAGTCGAATTTTCAATAATAATTTACGGATTCTGCTTGATTAAGAATCTACATAAACTTAGGTCGTCTAGATCTTGAGATATACCGACTATCCTAACGCGAGGTAAGATATGCTTTAATATTTTAACTTCATAATTTTTAGATAGCTTTTGTTCGGCAATAGATTTAAATTTATCTGCATCAGATTTATTATAGAGATTCAACATAATTCCACCATTACTAACAGACTCTTTACACATTTGATTTGAATGTCAGACGCTATTGGATCAACAATTTTCAAGATGTCAGTTTTAGTGGTAAATTTTTCTTGCAACTGATTTTCAGGTTTAACAATTACATTATTCACAGAATTAGTTGCAGTTTTAGCAGCATACCTTGGAGCACATGGATTAATTAGTGTTGTAGGATTAAGGTCAGGTAAATTGATAATTTTGTCAATGCTGCTTGTTAAAAATGAATCTTTAAACTCTTCTAATCTATTGTTTATTGAACTGTATATTTCTTCAAATTTTTTATTAATGACATCTAGTATTTGAAATGTATTAATATAATTAGAATTGTTAATGCATTTGGTGCTTTTCCAAAGCAAGCCATTAGTTGATTTTAACAGAGATGGTAAAGATGATGATAAATAAGCACAAACAATATGAAATGATTTTTTACAAGTGCCACTACATAACAGTTTGATGAGAAAATTTCAATGCACAAGCAGCAAATCGGTGGCATTTTTATTTTGTAATTTAGAATTGAATTGATAAGAATAAATGTATTGAATTTTAACTGACCTTCTTTATATCTCTCCGATATCTCTAAATAGCACACTACACTTGCTTTTAATACGTTGTATTTTGTTATTGAACTTGAAGTTTTTATCAGTAGTGTCCTCTTAATCACGACATAATTACTTGTAAGTTATACTTCACTAACTACCCTTGTTAGGGCATATAGTTTAAAAGCTACACTTATAATAGATATTAAAATCAAATGACATTTACGCTTCACTTAAAGCACTTTAGTAGATGATAACATTAATTTATTTTACATCATATAGATTCCGTTTTATCATTTTTTTGGAGTTAACATCATCAGCCATTAGATATTTTTAATAATAATTGGGTAACAAAATAGCATGCATTTTCGATAAACTTATAAAGTTATCCGTAATTCTTAAACTTTAAAGGAATCAAACAACTGTTTGTTGTTTTGATGAAATCATCAATATGAATGAAATTCTCAACTATTGTAGAACGGTATACCGTATTTATTTACAACGTAATCACATTTACACAACGATTCGCAAACAAAAGATTACGGAAGGTTACTTTTTAGTTTTCATTGAAAAATATCGTAAAAATCGCATTTAACTCAATCCATGATAGGAAATTTCAGGTCAAACTCTAATAAAAACGTATTAAACTCAAACAACCATCTCACTTATCAGCAAAATTAAATGCTTGTAGTAGTAAAAGTAAATTCCAAATTCTAATAAGAAGATAATAAACTCAAATAATAACTCATAGATTAACAAAGCTTTTAAGGAAATCTAAATTGATAGCTTACAATAGAGGTACACGTGTCAATCGATCAGTTACTAACTTTAAGATGACAAACTTCAAAATGATTGGTTTTTTTAGGAAACATAACGCCTGTCCACACTAAACGGCATATTTAGTTTAAACGTGCATCAAATTACAAAACTTTAACGTTAAAGCCATTACAAACATGGCTTTTCACATATTCTTGCGACTTCAGATGTAAGCTACATTTAAGAATAGTCCAGAAGTTACCTCTTTTAAGTACCAGATCTCGCAAAAGGATTTTCTGAACGTGCAATATACGAAATTTGTTATGCCGACTAACTATAATTTGTTAAATAAATAGGTATCACATTTAGTATCCACTTAAAAATGTCACCACATAGTAACCAATAGCTGCCATGTTGCAATGCACTTGTTACCCAGTTGCTACATACCAATCACTTTAGGGCTCAATGGATTATCATATCGGTGTTTTCTGACCTATTCCGAAAAGATACATTTTTGACATTTGTACTAATATTACTTCCTACAGCTGACAGAATAACTTTGACACTTTTATTATTTTGCCCATCGTTTATACAAAGACTACTTTTTTTTCAACGTTCGATCTTGCAGGTAAACAGCCAATCGAGTAGTAGGAGACGGTTATACACGGAAGGCGACTGCTTATACTCTCCACTATAGCCACTACCACTTCCAATATCATTATGCCATTGTGATCTGGGTTGCTGGTACGTAAACATTACTATTACGATTGATTCTATCGCCAAGTGCGAATTGCGTAGTACAATTCGGTTTCTTCAAGCAAAGGGGAATAGCCCTTACAGTGCTTCTATAACTAAACAGATTCCTTAGCAATTTCGGTGGGAAGTTTTTGAACACACGGTGTGTAGTCCCGATTTGGTGCCGAGCGACTTCTACCTTTCCTCTGAACTAAAAAGGTTACTAGGAGGTTAGATGTCCGAAATTAATGTCGATATTAAAAGCAAAATTAAGGATGATATCAATTCACTGACGGTAACATTTTATGAAGAGGGGATTACAAGAATTGCACGCAGATATGATAAATACCCCAATCTTCACGGTGATTATATCGAATAGTAATCATGGTTGTATCCAAATTTTAATACCGAAACCATTTGGTTATCTGCAATTGTTAAATTTTGTTTATCTACCATAACTATGTTTAAAAAGCCAAATTAATCCCTATAGTTGAACCTGTACTAGTCCATATTGACATTATCACATAAAACCGGTAGTCTTATTTGAATAAAACTGATGCTAAAATATTTATCTTCATGTTAAATGAAAAGCTAATTTTTTCGATGCACTTCTCTTATTTTGAGAGCGATAAGTACCTTCAAGAAAAACTAAAACTGAGAAATATACTATTTGATAGAACGTATTTTTTTTAAAAATACATTTTATGAAGAATGTGAAAATAAAGAGCAAATGGTTTAGAGTTTTCGAGAGAAATAAATTTATATGGGGTTTCTGCCATCTCGCCCCATTAGGGGAAACGACCGTATTTGATTGAGTGAATTTACAAGTATTTTTAATTCCACCATGTAGTCTTATTCAACGAGATTAAGAGCGATCTTAAGATATGTTTTATATACAGTAGCACCAAGCTCACAATGTTGACGAAGATTCAAGAATTATAAAAAATGTAGCATTTGCATAAATAATTAAGCAATCAACAAAAATAAAGAATTTGTAATTTGTGCAATATATTTTTCAACACAATTTATCATTCTAAATGTTAAATATTTTTGTTTGTCGAAAAAGTTAATAGCATTACAAATAATATTTCTTACTTCCGAGTGAACAAGTTTCCGTTTAATCATGATCACCAATTATAAGATACAAATTGAAGAAAACCTTAATTAACTTTAAGTCACAGTTATAGCGTAATTTACAAAAATAAGTATAAATTCTTGGAATTTGTACATTCATAACCTCAAATCCCACAACTACTTTAGAAAAGTTATATATCTACGAAACAGAAATACTTACCTAGAATTGGTGTTTAACTGGCTAATAGCGTCTTGATACAGGCGGTTTTCTTAAGAAAATAGATACTAACAAAAGATTTATAATATAAAATCGCGTAACACGTCAGTTTTTATCGTTTACTATACACAACTAAAATAACGCTTCTGAATGGTTCATGCTCTTTGTTACTCAAATTAGTTTGCATGTTTTCCGGGATTTTTCTGAACTTGGTACTGCTTTATTCATACTACATTAATGAGAGTAAACTACTCATTCAAATTAGAGTGTTAAGAAGGGGCTTCAAAATTTACAAGATTATAATATTAGATGGAGCAAGAAAAATGTCTTAATAACTACAGGCTAAAAGACAAATGAATTTTGAGATGTACGAGTAGTACGACCTCAAAGGGAATAGCCGAAATTTACATTTTAGTACTCGTATTCGAATTAACTTAATCGAATAAAATTATGTCCGCACGTTCCCCCAAAAGATGGTAATTCCTACAAAAAATTATGTTATTACTAATTTAACAGGGATAAACATGTGAATATAATATTATAAAGACAACATTCGCTTGATAGAGGAAAATCCTACCGATCAGTTATGGAAAAGGTGGATTTTACAAGACTTAGAGGATATGGGAGATTCTGGAATAGTATTGGTTAAGCCCGAATTCCAAGGTCGTATGGACTTTTAAATCTGGGACAACTATAACGCGATCATCTGATTCTACGCCCTTGAAGATATTAAGAGGGAAAATTCCTTGAATAATTGGCTTGCCTCAACCGGCTACAGTGGAAAATGGGAGTAGGTCTTATGATTGCTAGAAAGGCGTAAACTTAGAATTCAGGAATTTTGCTTAGGGTGGTAGTATTCGATAATTTGTCTCGAACAATGGTTAGATAGTCTCGTATAAGGGTGCCACTTTATGTTTGATCTTTATTTAACAGAGAAATGGTAATCGGAAAGATAAAGAGACCGATCTCCAAGCTTTTATTCAATTTGACCCTTTATTAACTTACATGGAAGTTACTTTTATGGTGCCCGCCGCTGCATTGCATGTTGGATCAGGTAGACTTACGGCGGGTACCTAATATATGGAATTTAGATAAACAACAACTAATTCCTATAAGAAAGTATAAATTATTACTATGTGGCTACGTATAATAAAGAAGATTTTGATAACGAAATTGATTATAATGAACATAAATATAGGTTATACAGTGAAAATCTACAGCTTCTCCCACAACTAATTATGGGATTTTCTAATTACTACAACTAACTCAAGGGGTCCTTGTGTTTCTAAAATTAAGTTACGCTAATCACACAAATAAACAATTGCTCATGAAGACCTTAAGTATGATACACACATGAAGCGTTTACAACAATAGTTTTTTTAAAGTGCAAATTGAGGTATTCGTTCGTTAGTTCTACGTGATTCTCTGGCTCCGTTCCCTCCGGAACAATTTAGGTTCAGACGAACGTTGATAAAATGGTAGTTAATGAAAAAGTTTTATCACTTGCTGGAAGGTAGGTAACTATAACATGCTATGCTTTATAAAGTTCTGTTCGTTAATTAAAAAATCTTAAGTACCATTTAATATGTTCTGATATTGGAGTATCATCCTATTTCCATTAACCTAGAGTTAGTGCACAAATTATAGTGTCCTCACTACCAGTATAGAAAAATACTGGTTATGTCAAGTTCTCAGGAGATGCATCACTTTTCCAGTTGTCAACATGAAATGACCACAAACGGTAGTCCCAAACCCAATAATCAATAATCTGTAGTTTCTGCCCAAATTCTTTAGACAGGTCAACTTTAATACACATTTTTTTGAAGTACTGGAATAAAATCAACCTCACTGAAACATTTGAAATACCCCTACTACCCAAAGTGATTAAGTAATCACTCGCACTAGAAGCGGGGGTACTCATTATCCTACTATTAACTTTATCTAGCTCAAGGTCACTATATTATATAAGAAGTCTTCTATAAACCTCTTCTTTAATTAAAAAAAGTAAGTTACTTAATATTACAGATTTCCTAATTTTTCTAATCCTAATAAATTTATGAATATAGTGAAAAGTCTTTTCGATATTATTCAAAACGCTATAATCAAGGTATTTCAAGAATATACTGATTGTATAGAAAAGAAAATCATTTTATTTCCATTATTAGATAAGTATATATATATATATATATATATATATATATATATATATATTTCTCGGACAAATGGAAGACCAAAAAGTATAAATCCTAATTTTGTCAATTGTTGCAAGTGAGCTGTACTATTGATTTGTTTATTCTACCATAAAGCATTCACAATAAATCATTAATCTATGTTTAAAATTTAAAATAGGTGAAATTATGTGATCACATTTTCTCGGCCGTGTTTCAAAGCTCAAGATATCAAGAAATACTGATTGACACCACATAATGCATTTTATTTGTATCTTCATTAATTGTTATCGGCGTCACTGCGAACCTCCTTATTATTCTCTGGTGTTCTGTTTCCATTATTTTATCACTTCCTTCATTACTGTCATCGGTTTTTAAAGGACTTTCAACTAGATGTGAATGGCCTTGATCCGAAACCTTGACCTAATTAAGGAGCAGTGACCCGGATGTGAACCGCCCTGATCTCGAGGTCAAGGATGATGTATGTTGACCCAGATTTAAAAGTCCTTGACATATATACTGTTGTAGAACATGTTTTTAGTACATATTTTCTGTATTTATGTATAAATATTTCTTTTTGTAATATACATATAATATTCCATTATGTTAGACTATAAAATGAATGTACATAATTTAATGAAAACAAAATATAAAACATTGTTATATAACTTAAAATACTATCATATTTTGTAATAAAGGCATTTTGTCCGTTATGTTCGGTTTATATATATTTTATATATACATAGTACCAATTATAATGATATAATATGTATTATTTGTTATGCATTATACTAATTTTACATATACACAGAAAATGGGTCGCAAAAGAGCAGGTAATTTACTATACAATTAAAACATGCAGACACGTTAACGTAATTTCTTCATAGAATAAAATATAGGCAATATTATGTAAGAGTGAAACCGACCTTGTATTTTATGCATTATGTAAGCTAACTAAGATAATAAATGCAACTTCATTTAATGAAAATAGGTTTCCCACCGGCTTATATGATCTAGAAATCAGTCTGTTCAAAAGCATTAACTCATCAGAGTTAATACCAGCCGTTTTGTTTACACATTTAGTGCGAATTATTTTATAATAATGTACTTTCGACATTTTTATGGTTGTAGAATGTATAGTGACGAAATATGCAATTAAACTGACCACCTAGTTTTAAAACCCTAATATACGTCGTAACTGTATTTTTATATAATATGTTTTTTGTGTAGAATTGAAAATGAAAATAGACTCATGTCATCAACTTTTAGTAGCTACAGTTGAATTGCTAAAACTGCAAGGTTCTCCTATGAACAAAGATGCTAGGACACTATTTGTACAATTTTACATTGTGCCTATTATACCCACCCACCTGAATTACCTACAAATGATTTACAGAAGATAAATGAGGTTTATTGTTTGATTATAATTTAAGAACTATCGAAGACTGGAAAATGGAAGCAGTTAGATATCCAGAATATAAAGTGTAAATTTAGCAAAGCGAAATTCATTAACTAATTGCGATGATCTGTCAGCTCTTGCTATTATATTTGCACCATTGTGTGAAAATAGAAAAACAAGTTTTAATAGAGTAAGGATAGGTATTTTTAATAATCATACGATTAAATATCTAAGAATAAACACAGCCTTTATATTAACTTAATTTAATCGCCCTCACAGAGTAAATTATTAAATCATTTTCTCATGTTGCATTAAAAATTGTATCAAGTATATCCATCCTAAAGGATAAAATTTAGATAAGGAAGTTATTTATTTGCAAAGAATTTTTAAATGATTAGATATTGTATGAAATTTTTCATTTCTTTAAAACAAGTCAGTTTTTTTGGAAAATATTTTGTCACTTTATCCTGAGGGTTAATTCTAGTCAGGGAAATAATTAAAAATACCAAGCAAAGAAATCGTGAACAACTCACTATTTAAATTTTCTTAAAAAGGAATTTAGGATGCTATAGTCTGGACGCAGACGTAATAAATACACGCCGGATCGCGATATAAACGTCGCCGTTTGAGTAATTAAAAACTAGTTAAACTTAAGTTACTTTAGGATAAATGTCGTTTAATGAAATAAATTAGTAAAAGAAACACATGTATGGCTTCTAGTATGACATTTTAATCAATGAAAAAGTTGAAATTTAGCAATTATTACGTTAAGACGTTTCGACACACACAGGTGTTATTTTCAATTAAATATTAACAATGGTGTTTTATAACTATAAACTGTAAAAAAAGGGTTTTTTATAACAAATATTTTTTTATAATAAAAAATATAATATAATATATACTTACGCCAAAAAAGAAAAAAATACATAAAACATACATCGATTCATTTGATTACAAGAATTGATTAGAAATCGTTGATTTCCTATCTTTCCAAGTAGTTGTTTTTTAATAAAAATTTTTTTTTGTAACAAATTTTCCTCTATTGAGGTAAAAACTTGAATTGATTGAAAGCATTTTAGCACAGATAATTGTTAAGAAGTCCATTATTAAATTGTCGAACTAAAGTTTTTTCATAAACAATATGCGTGCCATGAAGAACATCATGAAACAAACAGTTTAAAAATTTTAAATTATTAAGCCGGAAATGAACAAGTTCGAAATTATGTGTGCATTGTCAAATTCTAGACAAATATATTGGATAATCCCCTAAATAATAAATAAAAGTGAAGAATAGGAAATGTTTTAGTTTATCTTGTCGGGAGTGGCCTTTTTTTATTTTAGCAAACTTCTGAATTGCCTCTGTCGAAAAATTATAGTAACTTTCTTTGGCTTTGTGTTGCCGGGATCAAATCTCCGAATGTATGGAATTAAATAATTGACAGGGTTAAAAGCAATTAATGCACCAGTTTAGGGAACGAGTTCCCGAATTAAAACTTATGAAACGGCTGAAAATATTTCCAACAGAGAGTTCATTTAATTATTTAATATGAATCAAGTTAGTAAATTATGTTTCCTTCTTAATAATTGTTGAAGTATTAAGTATTTACAAATCTTTCATTACTTTGTTTAATATTTACCTCAAACACAAAGTGCTTTGGGTATTCGATTCTTATAATGTTGACGTAAAAGTTCCGTCTGTTTCTCTCAAAAATATAAATAACCGCTACCGAAATGGGGCAGCTTCACCTGTATACCAAAAGTGTCGCCCTTTCTTGTCAAATAATGTTTCTGTATGTTAAGATTACGGTCATTTAAACCACATTTTTGACTTATGCAATTTCTCGTTCACTTGTATTTACATTTATTTTGAAATGCTAGATTGATTCTATAAGCGTCTATAGTGTAATAATTGTTTTATTTCATTAATTTGTGTTACAAACCTATTAAAGATATAATATGTGCAAAAGCATTAGTGTTTGATCTAATCGTTTATTTAAAAATTCCTAACAGCCATTTGTTTCGAGTTAAATTTAGATTACTCAAGCTTGCATTCATTTTACTTAAG
Organism: Phrixothrix hirtus; assembly: GCA_024586415.1. NCBI lineage: Eukaryota > Metazoa > Arthropoda > Insecta > Coleoptera > Phengodidae > Phrixothrix > Phrixothrix hirtus. The sequence continues at coordinate 7,595 of JAHWXV010062683.1, read as the reverse complement.
ATTAGTAATTTTATACAGGGTGATCAGATTGAATATTCATTTATTTTTCAGTACTTTGAAATAGAGCACATCTTTAGGTATTGACAGAACAAGTTGGGTCTACGTAAGCAGTTTTCAGTAATTCATAAATAATTTTTTTTGCATATAAAGGGTACACCATCCTCGGTCCTCCTTTTTGCTAACGAATATTAAATGCCGAGTAGTGGCAGATTACATAGGGGTCTCTCCTCTATTTGAACAGTGAATTGCGACTCCTCAATATACAAAAGAAGTCAAAATAATTAGCATTTACTGTTTAGTATGCTTTCTTTCAACCTCAACTATATTTCGTATCTGCATTATCGTAGAAGTGTCTCAAACATCTTGATGTGCTGGGTGTTTTCCGTAAACGAACACTGTTCTGCAATATTATATTAGAGAATAGTCGCGCCCACATTTCCCAATTCTTAATTAACCCTACAGTGTTCAGCCGCGAAAGTTCCGATGAACCACGTCTCGCCCCATTGTAACTTTTCCGACCGTGATTGAGTACCCGCTAAGTCAACGATGTTTCTATTGAGCTTATAACAGCTAGTCTCGGTACTTGGAAAAAGGCGGAACAGATTCAAAAACTTCAAACCTACAGACAGTGCCTGTTTCTTTGTTCAGGACGACTTACGAAAATGTACCCAACAAACTCAAAAATAAGAGGTTCAAGAGATTTTCGTTTCAGGCTTTCAAACAAATGCTTGGGGAATGATTTAGCTCTATACAAAGAATTGCGCACCGAAAATCATTAAATTCCTCACCAGGATAGCTTTCCAAATGTCGACGATTTAACAAATAAGGTACAAGTGTTTATTTTAGGGGTTGGATAGGATACGTAAAATATTGGCCTAGAAAACGTATACAATATAAATGAAAGCGGATTTCAGTTGCAGTTGACTGTTTGATAGCTTATCTATAACCCAAATTTATACCACTCAACCATTGCTATCATGTGAAGGATAGCTTTTGTACCTTGATTTTTAGCTTTAGCTTTAAAAAAGCTAAATAGAAAGTTTGGGTCAATAGTAGAAACTAATTTAATCAAAGCTATTTATGTAGAGGCATAGAAATCTGGAAAACCTACTTCAGATACAAACATCAATTTATTTATAACAATTAATTTCACAAAAGAAACAACTTTCAGATCATTTTTGAACTTGTTTAGCAGAAATATATGTTGCAAATTGTAACGCTTGTCTTTTTCTCCGTTACTTTTTTTATTTAATTCAAGATTGGTTCAAATTATTGTAATTCCGTTGAGAATAAAATGGTAGAGCTTTTATTACATTTGGGAATTAGATTCAGTCTCTTTATCTTACGATTTTAGTAAAAAAAGACAAATTCAATTTTTATCAAGTTCACTCCTATAAATTTAATTGTTTTTTTATTTATAATTAATCATCAACTTCTTGGATGGAGATTACTCTTGATAACTATTCATATTAAAATTACATTTAATATCTTAAATCTATATTTCAATTAATATGTCATCGTATAGAATGGTAAAAAACTTTACATTTTATAAGCATTTGAATTTAACTTAAGGAGAAACTGTTAAAGAACTCTTTCATTGTAATTTTTGTTTGACAATGTGTATCACCCTTACATTTTTTCCTTTAACCCTAATAATTCTAGTTAGAACTGTTATTTTAGTATTTTTATGTTACAGACAGACCTCAGATCTAACTTTTCAGGATGGATGGGACGTTTCAGGAAGTTACGAATAGAGTGATAATAAAACAAAGAATATTTTCTTACATAACTTACAATCTAAAAATTTAATGAATCAATCCTCACGATTAATACATCAATTACTTGTAGAAGAAACTGAATTAAATTTTTTAATTGTATATGATCATTTTCTTTCCTATAATAATTGCCGGATCGAACGAAGCAACAGCATGTAAGAAAGGCGAATTCGAGTGCTACAGTCTTGCCTAATCTACATATTTAATATTTTGTAATTTTGTAATATTTGTAATTGCTATACATTCTGGTGACCATTATAAATAACGAACCCATGAAAAACCTTAAACGCCCTCTAACCGAGAAATCGGAGTTCTTTCGAGTTAATTAAACTCATTGAATTTTCCCTAATCAGGTGAATGGTATTTTTTATAATGTTGTAAGCACATGTGAGAGTAGTTTGTCCCTATTACATTAGGAATGTCTCATTTTTTCGTGAACACAGGCTTTAGCCTATATTTATTAAGACGTTTTTATTGCCCTATCTGTTATATAATCTTACGCACTTTGGAACCCCTTTTTAACACTTTTATTTGAAAGGGTAGTTTACACTTATTAAGATACTATGGGTATATAATACTACAATGTGTTTTGCAAGCCATAAAATTAACACTCCTGTTTTGTTTTAATTAATTTGGTTTAAATGCGAATAAATTTTACAAATAACTTTCAAAAACCTCATTAATCCTATTATTTAAGCAACTTGTTTAGAACCACTCCATTTTATTTTAATTTATGTTGATTTACTCTTTATTTTTAATTTATTCTATATATTTTTAACATCATTTCCGTCTACAAACGCGTTTGTCCTTTTATAAACTAGTTTAGTTACGTTTTTACCCGAAATTATACAATAACATAAAGATAAGCAGTTCTTGTATTGTAAATATTCATTTTCTAGGTTATCAGTTCACACGCTTTGACTTTTCCGTTTGTAAATAATTCACTGCAAGGTGTGATGGCGCTTATCGATATGCACACATTTACAATACGTCACAAATAGGAAAATTTCCATGATTTAAAACCGCTGTAATTAACCTAGTTTAAATTAGTATTCAAAACGTCTATTTATTTTCAATGCTCTATTAACAATTGTAATAAGTTGTGTAATTTATATTTTTGACTTCGCTTGTACCGAACCTTGTAAATATATTTTTGTTTGTTTTAGCATTTCCGCCATGAATTACATAATTGTTTTGTAGTCAAATTTTCTGTTAGTAATTATTAATCAAGTTTAATTAGTCATGTTTGATTATGCGATATTTTTAACGAAAAACATCAATAAGTAAGTTTATTCTTTGTCCTAGAAATCAGATTGCCAGCTATTAAAGCAGAGTTTATTCGATCGTCTTTCGAATTGTTACTCGTCCGAGGATACTATCAAACCTCATTTGAATAGTATCAGATTAATTAAATCCATAGCTTGTAACTTATAAGTGTATTTAGCCGCACATAAACTGCAAATTACTGCATCTAGATTCTGAAGTGAATGTATGTATTCTTCCTTTAAATAATTAACGCAAAGTGCATAATATATAGAATCTCCGCTCTATTTAACTTTAAAAATGAAAGGCTGTAATGATTTGTCATAATTAAAGCCGAATACAAGAATTATCTGTTTTCAATTTGGTTAAGATGAAACTGTACTAATTCTCAAACTTTGTAGTAAAGGATAGGAATTTGATTTTACATACCCGTTTGGCTATAAATAAGCAGTGTTTTGTTCCATGTAGATGTGAAACGTTAATCCTGTCTCCTCATTTGTAAATTGCGAGATGGAGAAGTTATTTTCTTGGTCTCCGTCATCCCATATTGTAGGAATTTAGTCAGCCTCGTCGTACAAATATAACCCAAGAAAGCACTACAAGTTTTACAAATAAACTGATAGCACTCATAACAATTAACAGCAGCCGCGAACATCAAGTAAATTAAGAATTTGTTCATAAACACGGATTCGGATTCGCACGCTTCATCCAATTTGTACAATCGATAATATCGACAGAAACCATTACCAGGGTACGTCATCTACGATAAAATAGCTAGCAATTATTAAAGTAACGACATCTATTTTCGAGCGAGAAAGATTAAAAGCACTAAATAAATTCATCTAAAGAATTCTGTAATAATTAAATTAATTTTTAAATGTTCATTTATTGTCCTACATATATAATTTCCAATAGAGTTTATAATAAATGTGTTAAACTTCTACTGTCTAATTATTGTTAAATACACTGATGATAAAAGAATGAGCACACAAAGTGCGACAAACGTTAAACATTCATAAAAGGTGTTAACTAAGTTATCAGATCTGAATTAAATTAGCATGCAAATTTAAGAAGGTATAAGATATAATTTCATAAAGAATAAATACAAGTTCATTTTGAATAATCAAAGCTTGGTTAATCATAACAACTAAGAAAATATATCATCATTTATAAGTAACAAATTAGAATGAGTACATTATAGATAGAACAAGCTTGGGTTTGACAAATACAAAAGTGCACTTCTACGAAGACCTATAAAATCATTAGATACATTAGTTTTAATTAATAATTTCAAATATCTACATATTTAGAGAGGTCCACGAAGCAATGTGTATTATAAATTAATATCAGTAACTTAGAAAAGCTCTGAAAACTTTCTGTCTATAAATCGTGTGTACATAATTTTACATTTCAGTTTAAGCTGTTAAAGCGTCACTTCATACTTCAAAGTCCTGGGCCCACTCTCCGCCTTTGACGGAGGTATGTATTGGCAGTGACTCGAAACTAGGATTCATTACAGTACATGACCTAACATCACTCTTAATGTCACTGAATATCGCTGCATGAAAATAAAAATATTTATAGATGCACTTATTCAACCTCGTCTACCCTAGAGAGAGGAGAGGGTAGAAACTCCGCATATACTTATTCCTCATTAAAACGCAAAAACACACAATATTACCCTGTCATTTATAACTAACATTTTTGTCAAAAAAATTATATCATATTAAAAAGTGTACTTGTCAGTTTTAATTCTTCTCGAGGATAGTTTTCAGCATCAAAATAATATACGAATATTGCAAAAAATTACGTTTTTAGTTAACACAAAGATTAATATTTTAGTATTTGTTTCATACAAATAAGACTACTGGTTCTATGTAAAACTGCCAATTTAAACCAATATAGGCCCAACTTTAAACCAATAATTATGGCACACAAAGAATATCGTTGTCTTGATTTTAGTTGTTTAAAACATATCTCAAGATCATCAAAATCGGAGGGGAGCACCTGAAGTAGCTTCCTTGTTGGGATATTAATTTCAGGACATCTAAAACGAAATAATGAATATTTTAAACTTCCTTTGAATCTACTTTTTCGCAAAATGGAAGGCATTTAAGTAAACATAATTTTTATGTGGGTGAATATGCAGATGCACGTAAAAAAAATTACTAAATAACATTCGAAAAGCGAAACAAAAAGGGAATGTAAATAGTATCATGAATACATTTCGCAATCCATTTCCAATGATGCGAATTTGTGGTATATTTCGGATAAGGAACGCTTGACGTCAGCATTCGTAATTTCTCTCCTATCGGTCAACATAGTGCCGTTCTTGTTCCATATTCGAAAATTGCTGAAGTAAATGCGATTCGGATAATAAAATTTGGATAGATACCTTTATAAAAAGCTAAGCATTCCTACGATTTAATAACAGGAAATACCTTTAATTCTCTTCTAGTTTGCCGAAGTTAGTTTTTTGTATATAACACTGAAGTATTTATTATATTAAAGAGGAAAGTTATGCCGGTAAGCTTGAAAAATTTTTATATTTAGTTTTAGGAGACGGAGAAGATTCTCGAATAGAAAGAGGCTATAATCGGATATAGCTTTTATCTAAAAAATAACAAATTCAGCTTTATCATTCCAATAAAAAGTACACAACAACGAAAGCTAAAAAATTATGAATACGAACGTTGAAAGGCCTAATATTACGCTCAATTAAATTCTAACCGAACGCTCAGATGAACCGGTAATAGCTAAAATACAGTTACGTTATTTAATTGCTAAACAAATCAAAATAATATTAAACATTTTTATCATGAAACCGATATCTTCCACAATACCATAAGTTAAGTGTTTTAGAATGTTTTAAATTCAAATGCTTAAGGATTTTGAAGTCACTTAATAAAATGTCAGAAAATAATAGATGTGTAAGACAGATTCGATTCAAGTTTGAGAAATAAATAGGACATTCTATATTCTAAAATTTCTTTCAAGATAAACAAATTTAATTTTATATTAATTAAATATTGTTAAATAAAATTAAATATTTAGAATTTGGTAGCAATAATACAATTGTGGAAAAAATCTTGTGTGTAATTCCAGATCAAAGTGACATCATTCCTCTTGACACCTTGCCGCGCTCCGCTGCGCGTCACGCGTCAATTTGCTGTCTCAAGACACAATGTGGCACTTTGCTCACTTAATACACAAATAGCTATTAAAAACAAAAAGGAGGTAAGATGTAATTAATAAACGAAATATTATCTAAATAAGCTATACTTGATTTTTTTTATGGTTTTTATTTTCCCATGAAGAACACGTGGTAATTATGTTTTCCCAATTATTCTATAACTATCAATTTTACTATCACAGATCGATCAATATTTTACACAAATAAGCAACTCTTTATCTCAAATAGTAGGCATATTGATTCTATAAAGTTGCTCTGAACATGATGTCATTGTAACGGTTGAAAGCGATATCTTCGTGTTACGAGATTGAGAAAAATTATTTGTGTTTGCAGCCGGGTTTTGCTCGTTGATTCGGGTGTCCGGGTTGAATGGTTAGGTATAGTGATCGCTGAAGTTCCCTCTGGCGATGCATCGGAGTTCGCTTTCCTAAATTTAAGAAAGTTTAGTATTAAAGCGGAACGACCTCTATAAGAGGTCACGACTTCTTATGCGAAACGATCTTTCGGTAATCGAGAATATTAAGAATTATATTCGGCGGCAATGATAAGAGGTGTAAACCTTCAAAAGTAAGTTTATTCTCAATGACAAAATAAAAGTACATACAGGGTAATTTAACTTAACGGTTCAGATATTCAGTGCATATTTACAGGAGGCTATAATTAATAATTATATATGAATCCAATTTCGGTTTGACGTGAACGGAAAGCTTTCAATGTAGATGCACGCGTCGCGACATGAAATTAGTTTCTAATAAGTGCGGAAAGTCACTTTGCAGCTTCGTTAGAAATACTATACGTCCGTTTGTGCCTTTCTGCTTGCCTGATTCTGTCCATATACAAGCTTGTAAGGTGCTAAGCTGGGGCTGAGATAGTTTTACATATGCCTCGAGTTTAGCTCTACAGTTGGAGTGGGTCCAAGGCAGCTTCCTTGGTTGTGACGGTAATTTACTAAAACTTATTAAAGATATTTACAATTTAAAACTATTCACAAGGCAGATTCAGGATGTGAACTGTGGTTTATAAGCTGTTTTGATTTAAGAATATTTGCTATTCTTATTTTGTTACACTTTGTACATTTCTACCTTCGGTCATGACCACTACTCATTCAACATGATTAATACTCTGAATTTTCAACTCCAGTTGTAAATAGAAGCTTATTTTGCTTTCTGTAATTTACGAGGTTTAGTGTACACTTTTAAACTGTTTGTTAATTTGAATTTATGTTTTAAAGCATTCTGTATGTACTTTATTTGTTTTACACTAATTGTAACTAACTTGTCAAATGCTAAATATTTGCATGCTTATTATTTCTACGTCACTGTATTTTTACAGTTTTATTTCGGACTGATTTTTAATGTTTTCGG
>JAHWXV010062651.1:0-10339 GCA_024586415.1 Phrixothrix hirtus | reverse complement strand
ATATATATATATATATATATATATATATATATATATATATATATATATATAGAAATATATATGTTACAGTAAAAGTGTAAATTCAGTAAATGTACACATATACTGCTACAATCAGTAAATGCATTAACAAAAATCTGGTGTGAGACAACGCACGAATTTCTCTTACACATTTTAAATTTAATTTGAATTTATTGACGTTAGTGACTTTCCTATTGTAAATTGTAAATTCTCAAATTAATTTAACACCATAAATAATTCATCCATTTATAATTTCCTTTATACATGTACTAAGAGCTTTATAGTTAAATTTTGAGCTCTTTTAAACCAAATCTAATTTATAGATTTAAATAAAAAGTAATTAAGTATGTAAATTATCTACACAAATCATTAAAATATTAATTTAATATTATTTTGAGGACGACAATTGGAACGGCTATTCATCCAACTTACTCGCCAGATAAAATCTTGCTTAACTCTTGAGATTTTCCGTTTTCGACAAAAAATGGCAAAAAAAAGAAGAATGTGGCAATTCCGGTCATTCGATTTTAACGAAATTCTTACACGGAAGTGCTAAGGAAATAGTAAACTTATACATAAAATTCCACCTACCTACGACGCAGGCACGCGCGCGGGTGCGAGCGCACGAGGGAACGCGCGCACGCGCCCACGTGCACAAGTGCGCAGGTACGCAAACGCGCACGCGCGCACACGCACACGCACACGCACACGCACACTCACACGCGCACGCACACGCACACGCACACGCACACGCACACGCACACGCACACGCTCACGCACACGCACACGCACACGCACACGCACACACACACACACATATACGCACACGTACATACACACGCACACGTACACACACACAAACACACGCACGCACGCAAGCACACACACAAGCGCGCGCGTACGCACGCACTTACGCACGCACGCACGCGCGCACGCACGCACGCGCGCACGCACGCGCGCACGCACGCACGAACCCAAGCTCGAACGCACGCACGAACGCACGCACGAACGCACGCACGAACGCACGCACGTAAGCACGTACGCACGCACGAACGCACACACTAACACGCACGCACGAACACACGCACGCACGCACGCACGCACGCACGCGTGCACGCACACACGCTCGTACGCGAGCCCACGCATATGCAGGCGCACGCGCACACGCACACGCACATGCACGCGCACGCGCACGCGCGCACACACACACACAAACACAGACACACATACTAGTTTCTAAAAACATTTTTTTCGGATTCAGGGGATCAAAAATTTTGACGGAAAACATGACTTTCTCTGACCTATATTTTATATACCTAGGAGAAAGTAGCTATGAGTTTTAAACTTTTCCCAGTAGAAGTATACATTTATGACCTTGATATAGTAAAAGCATAAACAAATACAGATTCATTGAATAAATAAATGCTCCTACTAGTAAATTTATATTACTACTACCTACCATTAAAGAGTAAAATTCGTTTTTCTATCAAATAACTGTTTAAAATCTGAATTGCAGAAAATAAATAAAACCATTATTATCATTGGTAAGGTTAGGTTAGGTTAGAATAAAGCATGGTAATAGTAGTAACTATAACAAATACTAACCTAACCATTGACTAACGAGATTTTTTTAATTTCTGCATGTCATACTTTAACTAAAATAGAATTTCATAAAAGAGTTTTAAGTAGTTCAATGACTTTACTAGGAAATTTATACATTTACTGATATTTACACTTCTATATATATAGGCATATATTATACAGATATTTTTTGTATTTTATATTTTATGTGAATAACAAGGAATTAATTATAAATTACAGATTGTTAACGATAACAAAAATGTATAGAAATTACAAAAAGTCGGGCATTTTTGTTACTTAATATTACTTTAACTTCCTAATAGTTAGTGATATAGCCAGGATCACTAAATAATTAATAAAGTTTATTATGTTTTTCAAGTTTTTTGAGTTATATTAACATCTTGTGATAAATATTTTCTCTTGCCCTTAAAAGAATAATATTTGTTATTTCTTTCATATTTAGTACTCATCTATCAAATAAGTTGACAAGGTCAAAAAATTGAAGACATATAAGTAATCAACTACATTTTATATCGCTTTATGATGGCAAATTTAAAAAGGTTAAAACAGTTTTTGTGCTGCACTGAATGACGGCATCTCGAGCCTCTTGGGACACCTTTATATTCGTCGCAACCCCTAAGAATCAATCTTCGTTACATCAACAGCAATAATGGTTCGAAACGCACAACTACGAAATTTTATCGATACATTCCTTATAGCAATCATTAATACCCGTAAAGCAACTTGCAAACAAATCATCTACATTCAAGTTTCAACCGCCTAAACTTGAAGCTTCCCATGACGTTATGCCACTAGAGACTATGGGATTTTCTGTGAGATTTCTCCTTAGAGACCCGGTAAGTCCGCTTCACAGCTACACTTCAATAGACTTATCTCAGGCAGTTTATTCACGGCCTGTGGTTAGGTGTTTACTTATTCGATACACGATCTGCTGTGGCATACATTATATCAATATTTAGTTTCGATAGCACATATCTGAAGTGTTAATCATTAAAAAAGGAGGCAGATTTGATTCAAAAATTTAAAAATATGTGTTGTTAAAATAATTATCGATAAATATTAAATTTATCGCTCATTATACTTCGTAATTATCGTCTACGCTTAATTATTCTTCCCCAACGTCGATTATAAAGTGAAGCACCTCAATTTGAAGTTCATAAAGTTCTTGAGTGGCATTTCAAACAATACATTACGGGTAACTATTATAGCATAATTAAAATTTACTGTAGTCGTTTAAGGTAAGATAAAGTTATGATGTAATATTTTACAGCCCAACAAATCAGATTCTATAAAATATCCTTTATCATCTAACTCCATTTGAGGGAAAAGCCTATTTTGTTTTAACAACCAATGTTTTATGTGCCATGTATAATCCTATACAATTCTGAGTTACAACTGGGGTAATATAAAATTCAAAATAACTACCCATTGAATGTAAAAATGTAAAAACTTTGATGAATAAGCAACTTATTTTTGGTAATGAATAATAAAGAAACGATTCTACTAATTAGGATTTTGAACTTGTAGAATTTAAGGTTTGCGTATATAAATTTTCTGTAAAGCAAACGTTGAACCTAACGATCGCATTCGCTGTGAGCAATAACAGTATCATAACCATATCTAGGAGAAATACGTTTAGGGTTACGAGATGGTCATCTACACTAGCCACCTAACGTTATTCTTATATAATGCCGACTTTCTTTTATATATAAATCAAACTTTTGTAAGTGGAAACGCAATTTTATGAGCATAGGTCAAGCTATTTCAACGAAGGCGAATTTATATTAGCACGTCGCTTTTTATTTGTTAAACAACATCCTAAAGCGTTTCATTCAAAATTGGTATAATTTATTTTAAGACCTTTTAGGCAATTTTTATTAGTAAACAATACTTTAAATTTAAAAACTAATAAAATCACCTTTTTTTGTCCTTTTCACTACTTGAGTATGACCATCACGAGTTGCTGATGGCCTCGGGAGACGCCCTCAGCAAATCCTTTACGGATTTTGGATGACAACGTTTTTACGATCATCTCGGGATACGGAAGGGCCCACATTAACACCGCCCCAAGCTCTGAAAGATTTTTTTACCGGTTAAAATCTTACAAAGTATCAAACGTTGACGGTCAACGAGGGATTCAACCCCACCTCACTTTACAGTAAATGTGCATTTTATTGGATTCTATATAAAATTTATATGCGTCAACTCAGCTGAAAATTATTTGAATTTGTATAAACCTTCGAATTGGGTGCTTATTGTACATTTATTCAAAGTTCAAAAAATGAAATTGTAAGAACGCTTTACCGTTGAAATAAATACCTACACCTTCATTTGTGAAATGCAATTTTTACATTAACGCATCAAACTATCATTAACATAAGTATTAACATAAGTATGCATTTTCATTGGAACAACTAGGTTAAATAAGAAATAGCTTTAATTGTACTCATACAAAAATATTCGCATGTTTTATACCCATAACTTCAGCTAAACAGATTTTTCTGTGCAAATATGCTACTTATTTTAAAACTATTAATCACAGCACGGGCGGATAACATACTTGCATATTGAAGTTTAGTGGCAACTGAAATCATTAGTTGGGTTATCTCAGAATTTGTAAGCAGTAAATATAAGGACTGACATAATTTTGTTAGTGATTAAAATTAATAGTTCATTAATTACCTAAAACATTTATAGAAGAAATTTATATCAATGTTTAAAAGAATAGAAAGTTGATAAGGGTTTCGAAGGATACGAACTTACAGTCTTTCTAATCTGTGTTTTTATTGTTTATTCTTTGCTTTTTTTATACCGCGCACTTTAAATGTCCCCTGAGAATATAAAATTTAACGAACTGTATTAAAAAGCTTTCTCATTTAAAAGTTTTCTATATATCATTGTAGAAATGTACCTATATAATTTCAATTACTTACATAACCTATAAAAAATTCCCGAAGAAATTACAAATCCTTAATACACGGATGAGCAAAATGCATATTAAGCACAAATTGGGTATAATTTAAAGAGAAACTTTTCGAATCCATATGTCACACAAACTTTCTTCATTGTTTGACCTGATAAATTTTTGTAATAACCCTGCATGCAGGATGATTTATAATGAATGTAACAAGCTTTGCCGACTTAGTGTGAAAATAGTAAATCAGCTAAGGTCCTATTTAACTAACTTACAGAACTAAAAGAGATCAAAGCTTTATAATGAGGAGGGTAGCAAAATTCATACATCTCTAGTTACCAACGAAAAGACAGATATACTAATTTATTAATCAGTTTCTTCTCAAGTACAGAATTAATATGAGGGGCACTATTTATATTGTGAGCCTAATAATAAAAAAACAGTAGTATGTCATTTAAAATTGATGTATTGTTTTTCAAAATATTCTCTGTTATAATCTATACACTTTTGCATTCTTTCGAACCAATTGACAAAACACTTTTCCCATTCTGTTTGCGACATCTTTAAAACATGGTTTTTGAACGCATCGGCGGCTTCTTCTCCCAACGAAAACCGTTGTTCACGCAATTTACTTTTAACTGTACGGTGGATAACCCATTAATTTGGTTTTTTGAGTGTTCAAATAATCGTTTGTTAGACAAGATGTGTGACAGCTCACATTATCGTGATGCAGAACGATCATACAGTGCTTGTTTATTTTCCTTATTTCCCTAAAGAATTCCGGCAAAAAAATGGTGGTGTACCATTCAGAAGTGATCGTTTTACGTTCTTGTAAAGGCGCCACATAACCGGTTTTTCCGAAAAAAACAGGCGACCATTTGTTTCGAAGTGCGTCGAGCACGTACAACTTTTTGTTAGGTTTGGTTCATCTTGAAACACCCATACAGTTGACTGCTGTTTACTTTCCAGTTCATAGGCATATATCCATGATTTGACACCTGTTACAATATTATATTCATTTTTTAAACACCGCCATTGTATTTCGTAACCATTTGCTTGCAGCAATAGACACAGGCATCTTTTTCAGATGTTTTTTAATTATGTGGGATCTAACGAGAACAAACCTTTTTCACGGCTAAATGTTAATGCAATATTTTATATACGCTGGTCGAACTAATATATAACGTTGCTTCAATCTCACGGTATGTTACATGGCGATCTTACATTATCAGTGTTTGCACAGCATCAATGTATTCTGGCACAACTGATTTTGGACGACCTTCACGAATTTCGTCAAACTCGTTATACCAGAATTTCACAGTGGCAAAGGATGAGGCTGTCTAGATAATCCACGTCAAATGTCGTACTAACTAAATCATCGCACGAAAATTTTCACGAGTTAATTCCATTTTTACCCTGCGGCGTAATTTTGAAGTCACTATAAACACCACTAACCACGCTCAAATGTCAAAATGTTCTGAATAAAATTATGTTAAAAAATATCAAGCTTCCCATTACAAATGTTAGATGGCGTCTTAAACACGCAGTGTTGTGAAAGTTCACAATATAGTAATGCCTCTTGTAAAGTACAATTCGTTTTTTGTTGTAAAAATCTAAGATTAATAATTAATAATTACTCTAGTTTGTTGAAAAAATACCAAGTTTAGTGCAGCTGAATATGCTGTTAGACCCTCATAATTAACATTTAAAACTTATAGAGTTCTCACATTAGAAAATTGAAATAAGCTATCACGTATTTCAAATTTCTAAAATGTTACTTTAAGTAGAAATTACCTAACAGTATTTCTAAGTTAAAAACGAAGTTCACAAACTATAAAATAAATATTTAGCAAAGTTTACAGTGTACTCCGTTATAAAAAAACGTGGGTTTGGATATATAATCCATAGTATAAAATAAACTAAAAATGGAAGGGACAAGTTCAAATTGTATATTCCATACAGAAAAGGTATTGCAACAGTAAACCCATAAAGCAAGGAATCCTCCGAAGTTATGGTGTCATATACTTTACCAACCTAAGCTGTAAAACTTGAGAAGGTTGCGAAATGGACACAAAATCTAATGAAAATCCAAGAGATTTCCGACATTGCACGCAATCAGCAGTTTAAAATTTTAGATCCTTTGATTGGTCAATGTAATAGTTACGAAAGTTATAAAAATCTTACTTACGTGGAACACGCGGTGATGATTTAAGCAACGAATGACAGCTTTGCAAGTAGATCATTTTGATGGTAAATATATAAATGTTGAAAAATACTTTGCTCGCAAACTTACTTAAGTATTTGAAAAATATAGCACCTATGACTGATAACCGGTAGCAAAATTAAGGTGTTACGGAAGCACCGTCAAGAAAATGTATAAAATTCAATTTAATTTTATAAAACGGGAGTTTCGTGAAAATCACGCATCTCACAAGAAGTAAAACTTGAAGAGTTACTGTTAAACGCATTGATTGGCATAGAAATTAATTCTGATTTTAAAAAGAAATAAATAGAAATAAGCTATTTTATCGACCAGTCGAATGATAATATCAAAATCAACATTTACTGCGTAAGCGAAAAATTTTGAAGTTTTAAAAAACAATATTTTTTTTAAACGAAGTTTTAACAAATTTATACATTTAATTTAACGTAAAAATATTGTAAAATTTAAAGTGAACAAAATTTTTATACCTGCAGTTTAGATCCCTTCAGTAAGAGTCATGCAATGGTTTATTTTTGGGCAAGATACAGCTTAAAAGGATATAACCTAACAGGCCATTGTATTTGTTTAGGTAGCCGTATCTGTAGTAAATTTATTTTCTATTATGTCAATGTAAGAATTTTAATTCCAATTTTTTATACATTTGCTTTAAATTTGAAATTTAATAAATTTATTGATCTCATTATGCATTGCTACTTATCAGGTATATAATCATATACCACAAATAAAATTTTTGATATAACCCACAAATTTAAAAGTAGTACATATTGAAAAGGAAATATAAACAGATAAGATTTTAGCGGTACACTAAATTCATTGTCCGAATATAAGGGGTTTATCCCTCAGGCTTATTATCAATAATAAAGTCGGGCAATAGTTCGGTACCTACAATTCTAAAACCTAACTATTTCGAAATTTTACAACGCAATACAGTAATTAATTTTAATTGCTCACACTGCCAAATCACGTAATCAACAACGCCGACATTGTTTTCATGCACGGTTAATAGAATGGTAACGCTCGTCATGCGCCAAGAATATTGTTAAGATATCGAAATGGACAGAAACGTTCTCATAGAGTTTTTGGCCGTACTTTTCAAAGACTCCACGAGACTGATATAACTACCGTACATATCAATGCTGGTAATCACGTTTGGAAAGCTAATGCCAACAATGAGGAACTTGTAACGGATGGTGTTCTGGGTAACTTTATGTAGAGGGCATTACACCACGACGAACCGCATCCTTCCATTCAACGAGTTCAGGTATTTCACTCAGATATGGTCGGCGTTTGAAATTTTGTACCTGGTTGCTACGCAAAATTTCAAAAGATCCAAATTGTGTAGGTAGAATATTGATGAGACTCAATTTACCACCCTTCAAAATCCTCATGCCATCGTACAATGAAGATTTCAACATCATTTTAGTATTAATACTGTTATGGTAATTTTAAGGTTTCGGAACGCTATAAACCAAAGTTGAATCACACGGAAATGGTCATTAGAATAACATAAAAATTTAAATAAATTACATTTTAAATAAGGATAAAATGTAGAAATAAGCAAACAACTAAAAGGATAAAGCAATTTAGTAATGTTAATTTAATTGAATGTTAATATTAAGTAATACTTACTTACAGGAAAGGCTGTAAGGTGGACAGTAGTAATAAAATGAGTACCCTAATGAAAATTAAAATATGATTGGTGTGTTTTGGGATATCCCTATTAATGAAAAAGAAAAGCGAAGTCAAGGAAATAAGAGGATAAGGTTTCCAGGGAAAACTATATAGAAAAAATTTGGTGTGAGACAACACACGACTTTCTCTTACACATTTTAAATTTAATTGTAAACTACATTGTAAACTAAAATTAATTTAAAAGCATAAATAATTCATCCATTTATAATTACTTTTATAGGTGTACTAAGAGCTTTATAATTAAATTTTGAGCTCATTTAAAGCATAAATAATTTATAGATTTAAATAAAAAATAATTAAATATATAAATAATGCACAAAAATCATTAAAATATTACTTTATTTTTATTTTGAGGACGATAATTGGAACGGTCACCGATCTAAGTTACTCGCCAGACAAAACTTTGCTTAACTCTAGAGATTTTTCTCAATAACTCATTTCAACGAATTTGCTCCGAGAAATCAATTAGCTCATGTAATATATCATTACAGGAGCTAGAAACGTGGCGAGTTTAAAAACAATCGTTAGAGCCTTTTTCGAAAAAATTGTAAAAAACTAAAAAAGAACATGAATAAAGTGACACTTCCGGTCATTCGATGTTCACGAAATTCTCACCGGGAAGTGATAGGGGGGTAGTAAACTTGTATATAAAATTGCACTTATCTGCAACGTTTAGTTTTCGAGATATCTTGAGCCCATACGTACACAAACACACGCACGCACGTACGCTCGCACGCACGCACGCACGCACGTACGCATACACACCCAACACGCACACAGATACGAACGCACGCACACACGCACGCACGTGCACATACGCGCACGCGCCCACGCGCACGCGCCCACGCGCACGCGCTCAACCGCACACGCACACGCACATGCACACGCACCCGTACACGCACACACGTACACACACAGACGGATTTCTAAAAACATGTTTTTCGGACTCAGGGGACCTGAAAACCTGTATTTCCGCTAAAAACTGGACATCTAAAATTTTGACGGTAAACATGACCTTCTCTATATTTTATTACATATACGTAAGAGAAACTAAAAAGTTAAGAAAACAAAAAAATAAATGAGCTGTATGGTGTAATAAATCAAATGCATAAACAATTTGTCACGTGAACTTTGACAGTTATACAATTTTAGTAATCTTTTTATGGTCGTTCTATAAGATCAGTCACTTTTTGCTCGTTTTTGTAGTCATTTTTAAGGGATTTATGTCCGATACGTGCAGATCTGCTGCTTTTCGCAACGCACTGAGGGTATAATTTTGTAAGATGTTTGAATTAAATATTTTAAGGTTTTAAAGAGATAGTTAGATAGTTTCTTTGTTATTGGAGAGTTAGACAAGATAATTTTAGGTTACGTTATAACTCAGAAAGACCTCTAGTAAATAATATTCAGTATTGGAACGCATAAATCGCTGTTAAAGCGCAGCCTGATCAACGCCAATAATTAATACAGTTATTTTGACCTGGTGCAACGACCTTTTGGTTAATTAGTCACTTTCCGATAAATAGCTTAATTCTTAACCATTATTGATTAAGGTAGGCATAATATTTATTTATATTGAACTAACTACATTCTCTTACGTATATGAAATATAGTATAGGGAAAGTCATGTCTTCGGTCAAAGTTTTCGATGTCCAGTTGTTAGCGGAAATATCCGTTTTCAGGTTCCCTGAGTCCGAAAAACATGTGTTTAGAAATTGGTCTGTGTGTGTGTCTGTGTGTATGTGTGTGTGTGTGCGTGCGTGCGTGCGTGCGTGCGTGCGTGTGTCTGTGTGTCTGTGTCTGTGTCTGTGTATGTGTCTGTGTCTGTGTCTGTGTCTGTGTCTGTGTCTGTGTCTGTGTCTGTGTCTGTGTCTGTGTCTGTGTCTGTG
>JAHWXV010062645.1:0-25674 GCA_024586415.1 Phrixothrix hirtus | reverse complement strand
CTTTATTAGTAAGAAATAAATGATTTACAGTCTTAAGACTTCTTATTTAAATATATAAAAATACGTTCAGGTATTAAAACAGTGCACTTCAAAGCGTAGTTCAACTATAATATAAAAATAAAGGTAAAATCTGAATAAAAATTAGTTATTCAAATATACAGTTCCGAACACAAATAAATTTTTAAAACATAGTTTGCAAGCCAGGTTAATTAAATGAAATACCTTAAATTGTATCACAAGTTGAACATACATAGAGTATAATAATAATATGTGTGTACATCGAGCACGATAAATACAGAGTAGAGGTAAAAAAGCCTATAAATAATACCTAAAACGAATAACAGGTTTTAATTAAGATAATTAAAACAAAGCCATGACTAAAATGTACATGTACAGAGTGAATCAAAACCGAAACTGTATATATTATTAATCTAGAACCGTTTACAAAGCTCAGTTCACACTGGGGAGTAACCGTATAAATTGATTTTAATAATTTTTAGGCTGAGAGAATTATCGTTACAAAATCTAAAGCATCAATTAGTTTTAGAGAATTGCTGTTACTTCTAAAATACGGTCCTGGACCTTTTCTCCGACTTCTATAGAACTAACCCACGGTATACAAGTTTCAGTGTTTGTATTAAGTCCCAACATCTTCTACGATCAAGAACTAGCCTACCTAGTTGCAATCTTGACGTCCATAGAACAAACGAGCTCAAACAAACACTCGTTACACACTTGATGATGATAATATACCAAAACAATCAATATCGCGTTGATTTAAAACAATTAATTTGTATCGTAGTGTATTGCCTAATTATCAGTTGACCACAAAAATAGACGACTTCAATGGACATAAACTGATAACTCGTGATCAAAACTGGTGTAATGTTATATTCTCAAATGAGCTTATAGATAAATTTACGACGTACCCTAATTTTGAGGGCACCAGAACAACAAGCATGTTTGGTTACACCTGAACGTAATGTCTCGTTTCATGAAGATCGTGTTATATTTTGGAGTGGCATGAAGAAACGTGTACGTACATCTGCTATAATCTTTGACAGTCCTTTTAAGGGGGGTGTCGTATATATTCAAGTCACATTACATACTAGCGGACTCTACTCCGAAGTTCAGTTAGAAAAAATGCTATGTTTCTCAACAATGACAACACAGCGTCTCATAATACAAGAGCAGTACTCAGTTTATGCGAAGAAAAAGAGTTGCACCTTTTTGATAGTTGCCAAATTTTTCGGATATAAATGTATAAAGCATGCTTGGGATTTGTTAAAAACCTCCTCTTACTTTACAGGGTTTAGAATTGCAGCCTGGGAAAATTGATAAAGCATACTGCAGAATCAATTGAATCATCTAATAGATTGTATTTTCCTTACCATTCAAGTATTTCCTTGACAACCGTAGCGCAGTCAATGAGCGACATGGATAGCATCTCCACAAAAGCGTTTTTACCATGGCGAAGAGATATTAAATGGAGTCTGCTAAGAAGAATCTAACTAACAGGTGTTGAAAATTTTTGCACTTCTCCTTATTTTTGAACCAAGGTGTACGTAGTTCGATAATTAATTAATAATTAATTACTAACACTTATTATTTTTGTTTAGCAATATTTCTCCCTTGATTTAACCATTTTTAAGGTTAAAAAACATGTTAGCAGATAACTAAAATTTTTGATGCAAACATTTCTCTTCTATAAACTAAATGTAGAAACCTTTTTAATTAAATTGTAGAACAATAATTTGTTAAATTTAAAATAAATTAACGCTGATAATTGTAGTTTTAATAAAAGAAGCAACTAATGCGTCATTTACAAATTACAATTCACATCTGTACTGATGTGTTCTTAAATTATATCAAGTCGTTCAAAAATCCTAGGTAAACTCGTGGTTGGCGTGTCTGTCTTATAGTTTGTTGAACCTGGGTTCTAATCCAAACGTGAGTAATTCCTTTTTTTTTAATTTATTTTATTCATTATTTTATTACTGAATTAATAATATGTACAGCGATCTCTTTGTAGAAATATAATATTTAAATTATAATTAAAATTGATCAGAGATGTGTTATTATACATAGTGTAATAAAATAATAGGATATTCTTGTTGTTGAGGAAATAAAACAGTATGTGACTCGCAATTATACCCTATGATGGTATGGAGTTATACCCGCTAAATGTTTGAAGTGCATGTTTAAAGTGAAGGAATAGCATTATAAAATCAAGCAATCATGTGTCAATTAGATTTACAGTATATTTTCGCAATAACATTAACAGTTGGATCATTATAATTTGCAGATTGTACATTATTTTTAAAGTAAATTGATAAACGCGTAACTGTGTATTATAAATTTCTAGGACTTCCTGCCCCAAAACTCTGAGTAAATAAGAGTCTTCTAGAACTGGCGCTCAACGTGGGGCCTAGAAATACATATTTGATGCAAAATCAGTCATTTGTTGTGGCTTCCGGAATTTCAGATTTTTAAGGACAAAACAAATGCAGATTTTGGTACAAACGTTTCGGCTTGGATTTTATAACAAAATATCCTTTGAATTAAATTTTATAAAGCTGAAAACTGTAAGTACAAATCTATATTTGGATTACAACGGTTACAAAATTACTTACTAATATAATTTGCGTTCTTTAAAAAAATTGTTATGCACAAACAAAGATAAAACGTCAAACGTTGTTTTAACAAACGCACTAGCAATAAATGGCAATTTTACAAAAGGTGCTTCGCATTTTGACAGTTCTAACGGCCCCGACGTAAAAACGTTAATTGATTAAATCGAAATTTATAAAAACTGCACACACATTTCGGATGATAATGCTTTAAAGGGACTTCCTATGCTACTTGACGGTTTCGCAGAGAAATGGTGTCGAAGTGTAAAAACAAATTTGAAATCATGGAGTGATTCTATTGAACTTTGGAAAATTACTTTTGGTCCACAAAAGTTTCAAGCTCATGGTGAGTTATTTGCGTAAGAACGGAGTTCTAGAACAGGAACACTAGTTTTTATCTGTCAAGCGCGTTCAATACTGACGCCGTTACCAGCTAATATGTTAAACAAAACTCTTCAACCAAATATGGTCTATGGTTTGTTAAATCACAAAATACGTGAAAAGGTACCGCATGATATTATTCAAAATTTTAGTGAAATGTTGACTCAAGCTAAATTAGTTGAGGAAACTTTTGAACACAGTGAGCCGGTGGCAATTAAAGACAAAAACATGCGTTGCCAATATTGTAAAAATTTAGGTTATTCTAAAGATGAGTCTCAAAAACTTGCGTTAAAACAGCCCAAAGATAGTGAATCGCCTAAACCTAAAACTCAAACTCATCGTCATGATTCAAAGTCATTGGGTCATATATCTTGTTACAGCTGTGATAAAAAAGGTTATTTACGAAACAAATGTTCTTGTTGCAAAAGTACTGAAGCTGCTACTATGGATTTTTATAATTGAGAGTCATTAATTCGTCCTTGTCCGAGGCCCATTTTTTATGTAAATATTTTGAGTTATAATGGTCAAGGTTTTATTGCCCCGGCTGCATAGTAAAGTATAGTAGGCAAAATGTTGTACGATATTCTAAAAAAGGAAAATCAACACTTTAGCAAAGGAAAAATGTTCTCGTTACATGCGTAATTCCGGAAGTATCAAACGACACTGCCACGCAAGATCTTATACCAACCGGTTCGGTCGCTCGTGTTGCAATAGAAACAGAACTTACCGCAGTTTATCTCAGTTGAATTAGATTGGAGAGGGGCGTGGGCGGCTTTGTTACGCTGGTTTTGACTTTCGACCACTTCCTATCTCGTACGTACATCACATACAACAAAATATACAACGGCTGCTATGTCATGGAGTTAACCCAACCTAAAGAAACGCAAGGTTCTTGGAATAAGAAAAGAAATGCAGCTGAAGTTAAACAAGAAAATTGTTCATTACCGTTTACTAGTTTCGGCAATAAATACAAAACCAGAATAAATAATAAGGTCTATCAATTTAATTTTTATCCCTTGCGAGACCAAAATGACAAACTTGGTTAATGAAATTTGGCCTTAACGGGATCTAGGCCATCCGTAATTTTATGGAGATAATAAATTATGTTACAATCAACATACCAAAAACAAAGTACACTTGACCATTTGGAAACAAAATTGAGAGCGTTAGGCATACATCATCTAACAACAGAGGAGGAGAAACAGTTGTTATTGCTTATTAATATTTCAAAATTATAACTTAACAGGTGCTATAAAAACAAATTTCAAAGTTTATATATTGTAGCAAATCATAGTGAAGTGAAATATTCAAAAAGAATTTTATAATTATTAGCTTAAATAAATTTTGTACCCATTTTCTTTAAATAAAATACCTAAATATTTGTTGCAGTTACATTAAATGAATTAATAGTCGTCGAAATTTCGTTTTCAAAAGAAATTTTAACGCCACACCTCGTATAGTATATAATTGAACTAAAATCTAGACAATTTCAAGATAAATTCTACTTATAATTTGTAAAGGTAAATTCGTATAGAGTTGTGTGATAATAAAATTGAGCAAGAACAACTTATTTTATCTCATAAACTAGTTCATTTACTTTAAATGGAATTAAATTTTACGAAAAGAAAATATTCTAATTAAATATAACGTAAAGCATTACTTAAAGTTTTATTCGACAGCAGATTTTAGAATTAATTTATTTATGATGTTTAAATATATAAACCTTAAAGCTAATTAAATTTCGTTCCAAAAGTTAACATTTAACAATACATTATTTTTAAAAAGCAAGGACGTCGTCTTGTAGCATGATTTTGGTTACTATAAAAACTGAAGTTGGAATTCTTATCATCCTATGCCGTATATGACGTATTACGACTAACAAAGACAAACTGACTTGGATTTCGTATGCAAGAATGAAACATTAGAAAACACTTGCTCCACTTGTTTACCAGATGTAGACTTTATCCACTTGAAGCCAGCCAACTTATTTCGTTTCAACGGAATTATTCAAAACCATAACGCCAGTACTAATCGTTTCTTAAATTAAATCTTCATACATGAATACGACAGACGATGATAGATAAATTTCCTTTTTATTCTTTATGAGCTTAATCCAACCATGTTGGGTCAAAATTTTCGATGTCCAGTTTTTAGCGGCAATACACGTTTTCAGGTCGCCTGAATGTGTGTGTGTTTGTGTGTTTGTGTGTGTATGTGTGTGTTTGTGTGTGTGTGTGTGTGTGTATATGTCTGTGTCTGTGTCTGTGTCTGTGTCTGTGTCTGTCTGTGTCTGTGTCTGTGTCTGTGTATGTGTCTGTGTCTGTGTCTGTGTCTGTGTCTGTGTGTCTGTGTGTGTGTGTGTGTGTGTGTGTGTGTGTGTGTACGTATGTGGTCAAGACTAACCGTCGTAGAAAAATAAAATTTTATATACAAGTTTATTACCGCCTTAGCATTTCCGTGTGAGAATTTTGTTAAAATCAAATGGTTGGAAGTGACACTTCAATCTTGTAATTTTTAGGTTTTTTGCAATTTTTGCGAAAACGGCTGTAACAAATTTTTTAATTCGCCACGTTTCTTGCGCTGTAATGCTATATTACATGAACTAATTGGTTTCTCTGAGAAAATTCGTTAAAGTGAGTTAATGAGAAAAATCTCTAGAATTAAGCAAGATTTTGTCTGGCGAGTAACTTGCATGGGTGACCGTTCCAATTATCGTCCTCAAAATAACAATAAATTAATATTTTAATGATTTGTGTACATACTTAATTACTTTTTATTTAAATCTATAAATCATTTTTGCTTTAAATGAGCTTAAAATTTAATTATTAAACTCTTAGTACATGTATAAAGGAAATTATGAATGAATGAATTATTTATGCTTTTAAATTAATTTTAAAGTTTACAATTTAGGCGTATAGGAAAATCACTGACGTCAATAAATTCAAATTAAATTTAAAATGTGTAAGAAAAAGTCGTGTGTTGTCTCACACCAGATTCTTTTTGCTATAAACAATGATAAAAAATTAATTACGATCTTAATTAATTCGAAATCAAACTTATCCGTGATAAACGTAACCACGACCGAACAATCAAAGAAATAAAACTAGCAAATAATGTAGCACACCATTTTAATAAATTCAGTGCGGAGTTTAGACGACTGCCTATCTAACACTGCTTCAAAAATTGTACTGACGCGTAGGTATCTTTAACTCCCGGCGATTTTATCTGAATATTCAAAGCACATAGGCGTACTCTATTACAATTTTACATCCATAATTTTACTTTATAAATAAATTTAAGTATTCTACAACCAAATACCTGACAGTGAAAAAGTGTAATTAAATGATTTAATTTGAATCACCATAATTTACCGAAAATACCAGTAATTAAAACAATAATATTACAACACATTATTCGGAATAGCTTTTTGCAAGATACTAAAATTTAGTTAGACGTACATATTGAATGTTTATGTCTTTCTGATAATTCTTCTTCCATATTCCAGTTGTTTTTCGAACATAATCCTAATTCAAACATATAACGTTGACAATTTCAGAACCGATAAAGGTGCTCGCCTTACACTTGAACAACGCTCTCATCTTAAAGACCTCTTGGATGAAAGAAAAGATATCTTTGAACTGGGGAGAAAAGTCACACACTATGCAGAGCATTGCATCAACACAGAAGATAATATTCCTATAGCGTTACCGCCATGCAGAATGGTTTCCGCTAAGAAATAGTTATTACAACCTGACTTAGATAAGCTTCTAGAACAGGAAATCATTGAAGAGTGTCTAAGTCCTTGGGCCGAAAAAATATAGTGATTTTCTCCAAACTCTTGTTTATATCGCCAAAGATTTGAGACCATATCAATAAACCTTTGGACTACTGTTCTAATGAAGAACAATGGATCCTAATAGTAGACGATGTTTCCACAAAATAGTTTGAGCTTTTCACTTCAGAGCGTGCTACTGTTGAAGAATACGCACGCATTTTAATAAATGAAGTTACTTACGATATGAAATACTCTGCAATATAATTAGTGAAAACGGCTGGCGTACAGTTTGTCTCTGCCTGTTTTGTTCTAGACATCAAAGAAACACTTATTCCATTATATCACCCGTTTGCGAATATAATTGAACGTAAAAATTGAGATTTCAAACTGAGATTCGCAATGTTGGTTAAAGATGAACACATTTATTGACCTCCAACAATTAAGTTTGCCATGAACTCAGCTCGTTGTGAAACTGCGACTAAGACAGCCACTTATTGTCAGCCCTTGCTGCATTTTGTAAACGTTTGAGTAATAATAATGCATTTATAATGCATGATTGTATACATTACCTATTTAATAAATTTAATTAGAGTAGGATTCCTTTTAAATTTAGTAAGAAATCATGTTCCTAAGAAATAAATAGGTTACAATCAAAAACTATTTAGATCCACCTCATATTAGATATAAAATTATTCATTGCAAAAGTACATAGTAAAGATTTTGTATTCCCACAGACGATGAGATCAGCTTTTAGGCCGAGATAAACAGTAAAGTACCACTGAAACACGTATCAAGGTAACCGGTGCAGTTACATATCCAGGCGAAAACGATACTTGAGAACAGTGGCACTCACCTTTTACCGATTTTGACTTAGTTTATGAGAATGCGAGAACCTTGTTTAAAAGTTATTTGTACATCTATATCATTACAAAACGTTTCATAATATCCGACCCTAACTCGAAGGTTGAGATATATGCAACTTTAAGATTTTCGGGGGAAAAAAATGAAAAGTTAGTTACCAGTTTTAAAGTGACACAATTCGAAGAGAGAAAATTTATTTTGAGCAGTGCCCTTTGTCTTTAATTTTTAGATTTTGAATCTGTCTTTGTCAAAGTTATTAGTCCACTAGGCCATTGGTGTCGAAGTTGGGGTTTCCAGCATTAATTTGGGATTCAAAATTTAGCAAGATTTAGGCAGGTTCCGTTAGTTCCACCCGAGAGGGGTCTTCATGTAATTAGGACACAAGGGAGGCTTTGTTTTAAATTTAAACAATGTTAGAATTATCAAAAATAGTAAGAGCGCTCCACGTACTTTTGTCTGCATAAAAGAAAGGGATCCGAAACATTTTAATTTTCAAAGTAATTTATCAAGAACTACAAGACCGTTTTAGTTCGAAAATTTACTTAACGTAGTAAAAGATACATTGTTGCTGCCGTTTAATTTTGAATGAATTGAAACAAATGGATTATGACCTTCTAATAATTACTGGTTGATTAAGCATTTTTGATTATTAAGTTATTCATATACGTGTAAACTATTGCAAGCTAATTTTCTGTAAATTTTGTAATTGTATTTTAATAATTTAAATTGTTTAACGAAAGTTTTGGTAGTTGGATACCCATTTTGAATATATGTTGTTTATGTAGTTCCTTTTAAATATTGTATATGTCGTTGGCGACACCTAGAGTTCAGTTATTAATTGTCACCATCATTTAGTTACTCCCAGTTGTAATAACCAGTTGAATTTTGTAAATCAATTGTTCCGAGCCTAGATTTCGCTAGCTCACGTTCTTTGTGTTTAGCATGTAAGTTCTATTGAATTTCTTAACGAATTGTTGAATTTGTATATGTGGATATATAAATAGATTAAATTATTTTGTTTTTAAATTAATATAATTATAAAGACTTATGCATATTTTAGATATTTAAAAATATTTAGAAAAATTTATTCCTCGACTGGGGTTCGATCCCAGGACCTTTGGCTTTACGCTCCAATGCTCTACCACTGAGCTATAAAGGGAACTAACAACAGTCGAGGAATAAATTTTTCTAAATATTTTTAAATATCTAAAATATACATAAATCTTTATAATTATATTATAATAGACTTGAGTCTGTTATAACAGTCCATCGTAATTTTAGACGTCAGTATGGTGGTGAACCACCTACAGCAACAACTATCCTTAATTGGCCAAAATCTTTCAAGGAAACCGGTAGTGCTTTAAAAGTCGAAATTGCCAGGTAGACCAAGAACTTCTGAAGCTACTGTTGAACAGATCCGTGTTTCGTGTGTTCGGAGCCCAAAGAAGTCATTTGCCACCAGGTATCCCAGACTTATCTCACTTGACTTTTTCTTTTGGGGCCACATAAAAAATGTTGTGTACGGTGAAAAGATCAGTGACATCAACCATTTACGGGAAAGAATCGTCGCGGCGATTAACACAGTTACTCCTGCAATGTTGTTGAATACGTGGCGGGAAGCGGAATATCGCCTCTACGTGTGTAGGGCAACAAATGAATCGCACGTTAAAGTTTATTAACATTAAAAAAAACTTGAAGGTAGTCTCTTTCATTGTGTGTAGTCTTTTATGTAGTTTTCAATTAATTTCTCCATTAAATTTATACATAAAACTAGGGAGTTCCTTTTCAAACACCCTGTACATTAAAAGATTTAAATATTAATACGGTCGTTTTAGTAGGTTAATATTCAAATAAGAAATTAAGGAATTAAACAATTTGAACCTATTATGAATAAAAGTATAACCCAAATACGCTAACCGTTAGGCTGCAAATGTTGGTGAAGTATTCCTCTATAAAGTTTAATTGAGACATGAATTATTCAAGTCCTAAAAATTATATCTCAAAAACTAATGCACATTCGACAAAATCACGTACACGTATCTCTTTGCTTCGTTTGCAGTTTTATAAAGAAAAAATCACACTGAAATCTCATTTGCCCATTCCATAAGAACTCCTTGTTAGTATAACTTAGATTTGGTAGATAACTGTTTTAATGAAATTCTACCCAACTTGTTACTGTATTTGCACGCCTATAGCTTATTCGACGTCATAAATAGATTTTAATATTTATAATTGATATACAAGTTATTGAATACTTCAGAAACCAAATCATTATTTCGATCAAAAAAGCAATATTTAAGACATATTAAGGTAATCATCGTACCTTATCCATAGTTTGGCATTCTTATAGTTAATCACCTACGCCCGACTTCGACTGAACAGATGGCCGCTAAGGGTTGCCCACTGAATTAATCTTACATTTATTAGGACAATTAAACCATTTTTAACAACAACAACAGACTAATAAGCAATTATTTATTTTTAAGTTGCTGAATAAGCAGAGATTTTTTGTGTCGCAACATCTTTTTAATTATTACAACTAATATAAATGATTTTGTAAACTGAAGCTGAACGATGAATGCCAATATTAGACATAGGTAGCTTAAAACAATTTATTTTCATCTCCCACATGTCCTTTGTGCTGAATCAAAAATCGCCTCTTTGCAAAGAAGGTCCACAAGGACTACAAAGTGCTTAAACTCACAAATGCGTTCCATAATTAATCGATTTAGATATGCCGACCGTGCGTTAGAGAATTAAATTCGCAACTACAAAAGTTCAAGTCGAAACTTTATAAATAATACTGTCGAACGGTTAAATTTTAGCTTATACATTTATCGCATCATATTATTATAATGAAAATATCTCTAATGCCCTTTTTTTAGATATGTATTAATTAAATAAAGTTTCGTACAAATATACATTAAGGTTGTTTAATTAGAAAATGACGCAGAGATATTATTTCCTTATGTTACTTATACATGTACGTACAAGGATTACAAGTATGGATGATAAATGGCGTTCGCTGTATTTTATTGTGATCCGCTACAGATCTCGACTAAATCATGCAATAAGTGCTTCCAAAATATATTGTTTTAAATTAAGAGAGATTATAATTTTTTTAGAGGTTATGGAGGGTATAAATCAGTTTTCGTGTTTATACGTAGAATATCTGTTTAATATTTTATGTGTGATATTTATTCATAATTTATATTTTTCCATTCATTTTATCTCCCCGGTTCTAATTAGCGATAATTATGGAAAATATTGGGGTAAATGCGAATTCTTCGCTTTTGAATTGTCACATGTTTTGTTCAGAGCGAAACAAAAATTTAATGACGGAGAAAATTATCAAGCTATTGGAAATGTTTTTAGTTAATGATCTGGATTAAATACTTTTTATGAATAATTTCTTATAAAAGATAATTAATTAACGATGAGCATTCAAAATTCGGGTAGTTGAAAAAAATTACGATTTATGTATGTATTAAGCTTTAGCAAGCTAAGTTTGTGAAGTACGTACTAAAACTTTCAATAAAAACTTACATTTCTGAACCGTCTTGACAATAAAACAATCGTTTTTGATAAGCGCTATAAAATTGCGAGAATAACATCCTAGTAATATCTGCAGTACAATTTTATGATACAGTTAGGTGATCCTTCGTGCTAAAATATAAGGAAGTTAGTTCGTCACCAATTAAGCAACAACGAAACGACAGGGGTTGACAAGATAATAAACTTTCAAAGCCCTAATTCCTTTAAAACTGAAATACAGTAGACATTGAAGCTTCTATCTAACTCACAAGACCGCCAAAACTCTTTTCTTGAACCGTCTTTCAGGTAGTGATCTGAAATGATTTAACAAAAGGCTTAACAAGGCTAGCTGTCGGTAATCACAACAAATCATACTTTATGACCTGCAATTTCCTGTAACAATTTCAGGTAGTTCCTGAGACACTTGAATAATAAGAAAAAGTGCCATAATCTTACGCTACTATGAGAATTACAATTATTACAAAAGTATTTTGTAATCTACAAATTGGCAACGTTTAAAATAACGAACAATTATTCAATCGATGAGCGTACTTAAAACTAAGTAAAGTGTTTACCTATTACATATCGTAGATACATAAAATTCGTATGTCTAATGTACAAGTATGACTAGATCTGGATAGTTATATTTGCCATAACATAAACGAAGAGAACAGGTGAAATGACGTACACTTACTTGACTTGCGATGAATACTTCGAGTGCGCTACTGATAAAATTAACTAACGATAACTGGGTAACCAAAGAAAAACTGCTACTAATAATCCGCAAATAATTTATTGTTCCGTACCAAACATATTAGTAAACATAATGAATTTTAGCTTGAAGGAGACACAGCTACTCCAACTGAAGAACTTTGGGGGGTGCCCATACAAACGTTTACAATTTATTAATCCGACTTACTTTTATGCACGAAACGAAGATCAATCGCGTCACTGCGGTTTAGAAGAACTGCCAGAGGATTTTCGGTTACCTTATAACGAGCTGGAACGCTTCTTGCACCCCTGAGGTTATTAAAGATGTTAATTTTCCTTAATTAGCTAGCTTGCATCGGCCATCATAGTGGCGGTAGGGGGCTTCTTACGTCTATAATGGAATTAATTTGGTAGAAATTCCGGAATGATGCAAACGTCAAAAATCGGGTAAAAGTCATGATGTATGGGCGCCACTTTATCTTATTTGTTTTGGTAGTTAGGAATGGAACGCTAAAGTGTCCTGTTTCAAGACCGAAAGGATGTACTGTGATTATGGTATACTCACTAGTTAATTATTTAGAGTACTCCTTGGGTAGGCGCTTCAAGTCCGCTCGAGTTAAAATCAAGTAAAAAATGCTTTACCTACTTAGGTCTAACATTTCCCTGTAAGAAAAGGTTATTGACTATTACTAAAGTTATTTATAACGGAAAAATAATAAGATCATCGGCTTTAAACAAATCGCTTATAATGAAGCCAACATAAAGTAGTACAAACAATACAAGAGAATTTAAACGATCAATTACTTACGCAATAAAATTTAAAAATAGGGGACCCCTGGATTTGTTATCTAAAGACTGTCAGGTTTTATTGGCATTCCGCGCCCAGTAAACTAAATTTTTTTAAACTTTTCCACCGTAAGCTCTGAGTAACGGCGTGGTTGGCAGGGCAATGAAAAATAATAAATAAGGAGAGTTTCCTGTCAGATAAAACACGCGAGACACGTTTTCCTACGCTCCGTGACGATTGGGAAACATGTGATCGAAATTAAATTGACAGTTGAAGCGATTTTTCACATCTGGTGGATTTCGTCAGTGTATAATTGGTAATAACTCGTTGCGAGACCCCCCGCGCATGGGAGTTAATACACGTGTAGTTTGTACTTGAAAGAATCGGTTGTATGTGCGATTTCTTTGATTGAAGTGTTCGGGTGTGTGTAAGGACTCTGCAAATATAGTATGTCGAAATACCAGGCCTGATAGATTGAATAATGTTTCTCAGGGGATTGACCTGCTTTTTCCATCCCGGTTGCAGCTTCATTGGATATGTTAGGTCCCTTTGAGGGTGCAGGAATCCATAAATAAATCACGATTGGCGATTCTGGTTGATTGCAATGGACAGGCCCGGTGAAGTGATGAATAAGACTAAGATAACTTCTATAATATTGTTGTTTTGCTTCTTTATTGTTTGCCTGTGAAGGGTGTAAGCCAAATATCAACGCATATCTGCGAGAGTCCAATTTAATTTGACGTCCCGGCTGCCAACCCTTCTAGAGACCGGCCTAAACTTTTCCATTCCGAGGGGAGCCTATTAATACATACTTCCTGTCCAGCTTATAGACAAATACCTGTGTTGATTGTACCTAGTATATTTAAACCCTAATTTTAATTTCTCCCGCATCCCTTCAATTAGGCCACATTCAAGAGACGGAAAAGTTGCGTGTAAACTTTTGTATCCTGTTGTGTTTTTGTGTGTATGCTCAATAAACCATTTCTTTAGCAATAGATATATCGTGTTACTCAACTAGACTTTCATTTTGAACTTAGAATAAGTTAATAGTTAAGACTTTGTATTTCAAGGGATATTTGTTAGTTAAGGTACCTTCCCCTGTTCCGAGGAACAGTTATATTCAGTATACGGCCCACCAGGAGCAGTACCCCGCACCTATATTTCGAATCCTTTTATGCGTTTCCAGCGTTTCCTTTAGAGCACGGACGGTGGTGGTGTAATTTATCTAGAATCTTCCCTTCGCCTAGAAGCTAGTGAGACGTCACTATCGTTTTGGGGCGTAACGCCTAATGCGCTTGTGACAAGACTATCTTAACTAATAATAACAAAATACTAGCCCCTTCTAATGGTGGCCTTAATTTACTGTAATTTTCTAAATTAAATATATTTTCCGTTCGTTAATTAAATTTCACATCACATGATCAAATTGTCTAGCTACTACGCGGTTGAAGTAGGTCTCCCAGCGGTTTGTTTCTCCGTTACGAGAAAGGAGGTTGATTGTCGGGTTCCCCAGTCAAGTTCAGTGACTTATAGGGTGGAAGGGAGTTATCGTGACTTTGGTAGTAGATTCCAATGCCTCCGGTGCGTCATGAATAAAGCGTACGTGATGGTACTTTCCCAGAAGTTCCACAGTCTTGTGGCCAAACCTTGAACGGGGATGACGAAATTTGACCCAATTGTTCCAAATTCATGCCTAATTCACCACAATTCAGGCATTCGATATTCGTTAAGGGTAACTAACTCGTTGCTTTCATGAACTTTTACGCGGCTTCGCTACTTTATCAACGTCACGACTCGCTATTATATTCTTTTACTCGAGAAGTCTGATCTCAACCGCCTGATTTATGAAGTTTCACCTTGAGGTTGCCGGGAAAAGGGGGGTCGGTGGTTAACGTTTATTTTTAGAAGCATAAACATTCCCATCGGAAAGTTGATGTTATGAATTGTTTCAAAAGCGTGAACCGAGGGTTTCTGAATGTTAAAAATTTGTAGCAACCTGTAAAATTCTTGTTTATGATTCTAGATATAAAAATGATATTGACAGTTTACCCATTATATTTTATTATTAATTCACTTATATATGTATAAGGTGTTCCCAAATAAATGACAAGTCTTGCAGGAATTATAAATGCGCTTACAACCTCCAAGTTTCCATAATACTCTACATATTTTCCTTAATTACATTCTAGTACCGCACGCATTCTTATATACTTAGTGTTTAGTGCGATGAGGGAATAAATTAATATTTCAGTAATGTTATGACTACAGCGCCACCATATTTTGTATTATTTAGATGTATAGTAAATACTTCACCTTTCCAATTTGATAAAACATTTCTGATAATAGGATGCCACCCAATTTCACATAAAAACGTTTTAAATCGTCAACAGAAGCAGAGGCGGATCTAACGACGGGCGCACCAGACGCGTGCCTTAGGTCCTGACTTCTGAAAGATTCCGCAAAGCCCCAGTTCTACACCTTCCTCTAATTTACTGATTTAAGGGGCTCAATATTTGTTGAGGGCCTCCGAATAGAAATCTTACACAGGTACCCAAAACGCGCTTATTGAAGGTGATCTGAAAAGGAAATCAACCTTACAATATTTATATAGATATAATAAAAATATGTGCGTTCCTATACTGAAACGCTTTTGGGGCTTGACTTAGTCTGAAAAATGTTTTAAAATTTCTAGATAGAGTTATCAGAAACTAACTTTAAATAATCCTCGAAGTAGCAAAATATTATGATTTTTTGTAATTTATACCTCTTGCATACATAAATTTGTGCACGTACATTGGCCACCTAACAGAGAAAGTTCTAAACATTAAGTATTATTTTTAAAATTTTATCTTATTACATATTAAAAAACTTTGACTCAAGCTGGAATCAAACTACGGCCCTCCAGATTTGTATCCCTGTGCGCTTGCTGTTGCGCCACCGATCTCAGCTCTTCATAGGTATTTAATATTACACACAAATACAAATTCGGCTCGATTAACGAATTCCTGCATAGGTATTTGATATTACGTACAAATGAAGAAATTCGTTAATCGGACAGAATTTGTTAAGATAAAGACAAGCATACCAGAATAAAAATTTGGAAGATTGTGGTTTGATTCCCGCTCGAGCCAAATTTTGCTAATATGTTTTTGTCAAATCATAAGAATAATATAAAGATATCTAATAGTTCTTAAATTCACAATACGGTAATTTGAGTGTATAGTTTACATTATACAAAAATTTTAAGTTAAAAATTTTCATAACTCCGCTGTAGATGATACCCAGCTGGTTTTAGAAAAGAGTAGAGCATTTTCCAAAACAAGCTGAAACCTAACACATTCATAAAAATAGCGCAGGATGCCACAGGATAAATCGCTGTTACGACATTATAATATTAACGACTCCTTTAAATCTTCAACAAATAGTATAGAAATGGGGGGGGGGGAGTTCTATTTGGTTGGCAATATGTATCTATACTCAATACGTGATTTCCATTATTTAACATGCGAAACTGCAGCACAATACCAGCGTTCTTCCTTGATATTCGTAATAAACTTAAAAAAATCTATTCCAGTAGCTGCTAAAAGTTTTAAAGCTAGACTTTTTACTAGGCAAACCTGTACATAAAACTGAAACTCGGTACATATTATTGATTCAGAGAAAATCTGAGGGGTTTAGAAAGAAAGTTAAGCGAATATGGTTGCTCACTTTAAAAAATTCATACGGAAGTAAATTGGTAAGTAATGACATAACCGGCGTTAAGAATATTAAGAATTAGTTTTCAAAATACATCATTTATATTGTGATGTCCTGCTTTACAAGACCCCGGAGGGTATAGGAGAGTAATTAAAGTTAGAGATAGTAGATTCCCTTTTAATTTGCTTTATTAATAATTAAGGTAAAATAAATCCAATTTCGATTTCAAGTGTTACACGTCTTCACTCTTATCTTACTAAAACACTACTCTTTTTTTAATTTCCCACACGAACCCAAGTTATTACAACTCTCAGTAGTCATCAAAAATAGTTGAACACAACATCTAAAGTTCAAAGGTTTCCCAAATGCTTGACAACTTTTTATTACTGGATGTATGAAATATGTGTTTCCTGCTAGCCCAAGTTCGGTTCATTGTTCGCTAAACCTAATAATTAATTTAATCATTTTTAAAATTTATCAACTAAAGCTTCCCCTATTTTACGAATATCCCTTACTTCGCTGCAGCATAAAAAAATACTCGGAAACAGAATAAAACTGCTTACTGACACTACAGAGAAGTTAAAACAATGTAATATTTGTTGTAAATAACGGAATCCCCTAACTTTAAATAGCAAGAAATTCTAACGCATTAAAAAGAAAAATCCTAAACTAAGAATAATGTAGGAACTATAATTTTTGTCAAAACGTAATATTCAATAATAAATTCTGGAAGATTACGTGTATAGAGTGTTGGAAGAAAGTAGAACATGATTCCCCCTATGTGTCATACAACTAACATAAATGCATAAATTTACTTGCATCGCCGAGTAGTAGCCGCTGTTAGCATTAAAATAGTTGTTGTTTACATCATGAGTTGTTCTTCAAATGGCCGATTTGAAAGTCATTGCTTTAATATCAGCGACCGGTATCCCAGCCCGCTCACAATAAATGTACCTTTAAAAACCTTTATAAAGGTGAGGATTACTTCCATTTCTGCACAAACCAAACCATTTAATAAACAATTGAGTTGGAAACATGTGAACTGGAACTAAATAATTTGTCCGTTGGTGTTTTAATAAATATTTTGATAATATATTGGTTTAGTTTTGTAATTCAGATGTAAAACTTCGCTTTGCCGTCATGGATTCCACTGCTATGGTCACTTGTCTATGTCCCCAAGGATGGCGTTTCAAAAATTAGCTAATATTTCTAACATATCAAATATCGCACATATCTCTAAATTTATCCCCCCTCCATCAACGGAGCTTGAATTCATATATTTGCGTTTAGAAGAAAAAATGTCAGACAACCGAGCGACCGAGGCCGGGATTTTAAAAAGTGTGTGTTTCGTCAGTTATTTTATAACCATATATAACGGCATTAATGGAGGCTTACGCGCCTGAGGTTTCCAAAGGTGTTAATTTGCCTGAATTAGCTAGTTTGCTCCAGCCG
The DNA here is from genome assembly GCA_024586415.1 of Phrixothrix hirtus. NCBI lineage: Eukaryota > Metazoa > Arthropoda > Insecta > Coleoptera > Phengodidae > Phrixothrix > Phrixothrix hirtus. The sequence continues at coordinate 7,847 of JAHWXV010062645.1, read as the reverse complement.
CCACAGTGGAGATTGGGGAGGTTCTACATTTGCGATGAAATCAATTAGTCTAAAATTTAGGGGTTATAAGTAGGCGTCAAAAATTCTGAAAAAGGTCGTAATTGAGGGTGCCACTTTGCTTTTAACGATAAGAAAAAGGTAATGGTCAAGAGGTTTGTTGTTATAGAAGCCGGGTAAACAAAGAACCATATCTCCGAACCTTTAGATCGAGAATTGTATTAATACGTACTTACTGTATGGTGACCTTCTGGCGCTTCGCTGGACTCCCTCTTAGATCAGGTAAAATTTGGGCAAACTATCTCAAATAAGTTATTTACTTAAAATTAACTAATACCTGAAAGAAGGTATGTGTTACTACAACTACGGGTTACGTATATAAAAGCATAGGATCCGCACTTAAAGATTGAATATAATAATAACAAAAGAATGTGGTTTACAATTAACAATTTACATGTCTCCTGGAAGGGAATAATGGAAACAACAATTTTATATGTCTAAATCAAGGGACTCTTTTTATTGCTACTAATTAAACTAAATCTAAAATGAACAAGAAATATTGGCCCTAATGGCCTCAATAACCTAAACAATTAAAAATTTAAAACTTTAGTCTTTTATTTATGACTTGAATTTATATGTGATCAACTAATTTGTCCCAGCAGAGTTTACTTAACGAGGGGGTGGAGATCGATGGAATTTACTTACTTGGTGTTTTTGGAGACCTTCAACTTACCGAATTAATCGAAAATAACAACCGTGCTGCCTAGGATATTCTACTTATTGTTCGCCACGTACAGACTTACCAGACCCTAATTCTTTGATTACGAATCGACAGGTAATTGAAGTTGCCTCTTTGATTACAATTCGCTCTGGGCGGAAATATACCAAATTTCTACTAATTTGATCCCCTTTACGTTATTCGAGTAATTCTCTAATTGCATGCTTTAAATATCGCCTGGGCACGCACTGCGGAAAAGCAACTTAACTTTATAACTCTCAGGACTCTACTATTGGTAATCGAAGTTATCTCCTTAAAATTGCAGGGGAAGAAGACGAGAGGGGTTAACGTTTATTTTTAGACTTGTAAGCCTTTTCACGGGAATTGCTGAAGTAATATTTTTAAGAAAAAATGCTCATACGCTTTACAAAACGTAACCTGGCATTTTCGAATTTTAATAATTGTTAAAATGGAATTATACAATTTATAAATTTACAGTTGTAGTTTTGATTTAAAAATGATACTGGTAATTCACCAATTAAATTTTGTTATTACTACACGGATGTATGTACCGGGTGTTTTCAAAGAAATGACAAATGTTGTAAGAATTTCATACGCGTTTACGCATATTCTGCGGATAACACATTTAACTGATAAATTTCTTTAGACTTTCCGATAAGGGAGATTTCTTGTCTACCAAGTAGGCAAGCAAAGAGTTCAGTTGATTAGTTTATCTTGATCATTTAGTAATTACATGTTACGGCTAATGTCAATTGAAACTTCTAAAATAACGAGCGACATTGACAAGTTCATTTATTCCAAACTTGTATTGTTGTTAGTTACGTCATTTTCTGATGGTTATTGAGTTTAATAGTTTTATTTTATTTGTGAGCCAATTGTGTAAGGGTGGACTTCTAGCCAAATCTAGCCTATAATGATCATGTTGATATAGCTATTTATTTTATTTTATACAACTTCTCTAGTAATTAAAACATATTAAGTTAAATTAAAAGCATTTTATATCACTTAATTACGCACACTTGGTATATTTCGGTGAAAATAGATTTATCGAAGTGTGGCGTGATAATTTTATATTTTAATGCACACGATTGTCAAAAATATTCAAGGATAATACCGGTTCATGTTTTGTAAGTTTTAAATTCGTTTTAATACGCTTCACATTCCATATCTTACACAAGTAACCCTTTTTGTTTTAAAAGTAATATTTGTATACTGGTGAAATGTTACATTTTTGCAAAAATTCACTATGTATTTTACCCTAGTAACTTTTAATAGATGTAATTTGTGACTCAGATCTCCTGCCATTTGCTTTGCATTTATGCCTTACCTTAGTTGAACATTTAAATGAATTTCATCAAGTAGGGTTGCACTAAGAGGATCGTCTCGTTGGACGTCTGTTTTCAAAATTTTTCTTGCATATCTAATGATTAATGTATTGAACTATGAGATACCGTCAAGTAAAGCGCACTCTCTATTATGCGCCCATTATTATCTTCCGTAAATAATTACTATTAGAAGATCTACCGGTGCGTCATGAATTCAAGTATTTGAATTTCATCTGCCTCGGTATTTACCAAAGGGATTTGTTCTAAGCTTTTTTGATTCACACACCTTGAGGAAAATATACTTGCCAGACCCATATTACTTAAGGACTTTAATTTTATTTTTAATGAAGTATTATCATTGACTGTCTTTGTAAAATAAACATTTGGAAGTACTAATTTAGAACTACTATTTGGTGAATTGCTTACTAATTGCGAATTAATTTGTATACATTTTGAATATCAAACGGTATTTATCAATGTACCAATTAATTGTTATATTTTGTTATTGTTAACCAAAAATAGGAAAAAGTGAACGTTTAAATCTCTTGATATTACTTTTCGGCTCCCTTTACTATACTTGTTATTTAATAGAAGGCGTGTTTTTTAAGTTAGTACCGCTTTGAAATTCTGCCACGATGGGCGCTGCGGTGGCTTTCCACGCTTGCGCGCTGTGTACCTACATCTGTTCACAAGCCACAGGCACCATTACTGAAAGATTCCACTGTGTTTACGTTTGTTTGTCACTATATAAAATGTCGAGAATCCCGCCGACTGTGAAATACGCGCTGTGATTCGTTTTATTACTGTTAAAGCCATTAAATCAGTCGATATTCATCACCAGATCAGTAACGTGTATGGAGACAATTCTATGAGTTAAGGAATGGTACGAAAATAGGTTAGATCTTTTAAAGATGGCCGCACGAATGTTCACAATGAGGAACTGGGAACAACTTGAATCTAGGACCCAGTGACTACCACTTGTTCATGCATTTGAAGAAGCGTCTGGGTGGTCAGCGTCACGACGACGATGATGAGGTCAAAATCGCTGTGTTGCAGTGGTTGTCAAATCACGTGGCAAACTTCTATAAGGATGAGATTCAAAAGATGGTTATACGTACGATAAATGTCTCAATATTGGTGGAAATTATGTAGGAAAGTAGAATAAGCTACGGGTTTTCATGTAAAAATAAAATTGTTAAAAGAAGTTTACTTGTTTTTTTTTATTTTAAAACGGTATTTACTTAAAAAACGCGCCTCGTATATTTCGGCAGGGTCCCACTTATTTGATTGTATTAGTCGAGCTACCTTTTCTTATATTAAGAAAATAGAGAATTACAAACCTTTTATTTGCCGACGTATCAGGTGTATGGCATAAAGGTAATATTTTGGTTTCACTTTTTATACGTACAAGTGTTTAATATAACTGATCAGTTTTTGAATTATTCTATAGAGAAATCAAGGTAAAATCCTATTCAATACATTGTCAGTTTTTGCTATTTTTTCGCACCACCGTGTATATAGTATATAATAAGAGTATGCCATTTAAATATCTAATATTTAAATATCTAAGAATAAATAACGTCAGTGTATGGAATTAATTCAATCCACTTAGTATAGTAACCTAAAAAGTCATTTTCTGACGTTCCATTAAAATGGTATCAAACATATCCATTGCTGAAGAATACATTTAGGTAGAAATAAATTCACATGTAAAGAATTTTAAATAGCCATATATAATTTAAACTTCCTGTGTTTCTTTATACAAGACAGCTTTGTTAAAAATATATGTTAAACACGTTGTTTTGAAGGCTAATCCTAGTTGACAAATACCCGAGCAAATTAAGCAAAGAAATCTTGAACTGTGCCGCATTAATATTTTAATCAAAGAGTTTGGGTTACTGCATTCTTGACGCTCACGTAACAGACCCACCCGTGATCGTGACGCTAGCGGCACCGTCCCGACAATTAAGAACGACAGGCCGCCGTGAGAGAAAAAAGAAGAGAGACTAGAAGAAATGAAAGGGAGTAAATGTTAAGTTTCAACAAAAGACAGTCGCGCTAATATTCATGTGCAACGGATAATTTCCGTAGAAGTATAAGAAAGTATAAATTAAAGGGTTAGTTTTATTACGGTAGGAGTGTTTTTATTTTAGCGACCTTCTGTATTATACGTCCTTTGGCGTTGGTTGCCAGAATTGGATTTCGAAGTTAGTTGAATTAAATAATCGGCAGGGTTTAGGGCAATTTTCTACGTGTCGTTCGCACCTATTGTGGGGTATTAAAAGGATTTCGCTAAAACGTAACACGCACTGCCCGGAGATTCTGCAAATTACTGTTTTCACCTTTATTTTCAATCACTTTATTGGTCATCAATCATTATAGCGCTTTTAAAATACCTGGAGATGTATTCTATCAGTCAAAATAAAATAAATGCATGATGTATTGAGGAAATTTGTCTCGAATTAAAACCTGCAAAACGAATGGACTATGGAATATTTCAAAAGATAAGTTTTCAATTTTAATACTTTCTAGAAACGTATTACTCTCTTATTATATTTGTCGAATGGAAAACAATCCGTAAATTTCTGTGGTAATGTTGTTTAATATATTCCTAGACGCAAAGCGCTTTGGAATCGAAAATTATATGATCATGGTACTGTCATTGACGTAAAAGTTGCGCCAGTTTTGGTTTTAATGTATTTATTCGTACACGGATAGGGGTAGCTTTAACTGTATAGTAAAATTGCGACCCTATTTCGTTAACTAACGTTTCTTTACGTTTAGGTTAAGACCATTTTAATCAAATTTTTGAGTTATGAACAACTTGTTGATTTACTTCTAAATATGTTTGTTGTGAAATGCTATTTTGTTTGATAAACGTGTACAGCGCAATATTCGTTTTCATTCTATTTGTTTTAAGAAATGAACTAACACTACAGTATGTGCTAGCTTAATAGTTTACTTAAAATCTACAACAGTCATACATTTCGAGTTAAACCTAAATTATTCAAGCTTGAATTTACTTTACTTAAGACTAGTTATTTTATACCAGATGGCCGCTTTTAACACTCGTCTGTTTTCATTAATTTAAAAGCAGAGTCAATCTTTAAGGTATACCTTGGACGATGTTCGCATTTTGGCCAAATAAGTAGTTTTTAATAGTAAATAAATAATTCCTCAGTGTGTGTCAATTTCGGTACCCTTGATAACGAATCTTAAATTCTGAATAGTGACATATTATATAGGAGCCTCTCCTATAATTGAATACTTAATTACGACTTCCTCATATGCAGGAGAATTCAGAATAATTAGCGTTCGATGCTTAGTGTTCTTTCCCAGATTTGCGATTACCGCTGGAGTGTCTGTCTCCACTCAAGTAGGTTCCAAACATCAATATCTACAGGGTGATTTTTCGTAAACATATTCCTGTTCCGCAGTATAAGACTAGAGAACAGTGGCATAGACAATTACTGATTTTGAAGCAAGCCTACTGTTCAGCATCGAAAGTACCGATGAACCACGCCTCGCTCCACTGTAGCTTCGCTGGCAATGATTGAATATTCGTCCAGTTCTTACACGTTTTAGTTTCCATTGTGATGATATTTGTTCACCTAATTGAGCGACATCAGAATAAACTCACAAATTTAAACTAATCAATAAAAGTTGCGCTATTTTAGTGCAAACAAAGGAATTCTTATTTAAAGTTGGAATATTTATGGAGACGTCGTAAGATAGCTTTATCAAATTTTTGTTATATATTCATAAGCAATGTGTGTTTATTTCATTTAAAGTGACGATAGAAGGAGAAAATTGTACCATTACCTACGTAATTACATTACGTTATAATTTATTTTTAATTTGAACATCGTTACTTTAATTAATTCAAATTCAAGTGAAAAATCCAGTATCCTCGTACACATCAACTAATGTAAGGGCCGTTTAATTTTAATGATTATTTATAAAGTAAAACGAAACTAATGAATCCTGATTAATACACGTCTATTGAATAATTTTAAATTATTCATTTGAAATCTAGCAATCGGTAATTAGCGAGTCAAAGAAACTAACTTATAAATTTATGTAAGCAACATCGAATGACAAATTGATTCAATATTTTGTCAAGTTGACCAAACTATTGTTATTTTTATCGAAAATTAGTCGTAACAACCTTGTTGGCCTTCATACAAATTTAATAACTTTATTTAATGTCAAACATTAGGATGTTGCTTATCACCTTATACACTTAAATATTAAATAAATTTCTACGTACCTACTGGGATAAGCTTTGTGTCCTTTTGTTCGAAGACTAATATATTCGTTCATATCAACATCTTAATTAATTTTTAGAGTATCAGATCGTTCTCTTTTCTTGTGTTAAACCTTAGGGTTAAATTTTATTATGATGAAACTTTAACGCCGAAAATTGTAACTAAAATAACACATTGTTACACTAAAATGAATAAAAAGAAAACATAATTAAAGCGATTTGCGGGGTGTACGCAAATGTAATGATGCGATTATATAAAGGAAAGATGAACTTAATAACTCCATGTACAAATTTTTACTTTCTCTTGCCCTAGTGGTGATAGGGGTAAAACAGGGTGCTATTTTCGTCAAAAATATTTGATATCGAAATTTTAGTGTAAATACACGCTTTTGGGACCGCAGCATCCGAAAATCATGTTTTTAGAAAACGTTCTGTGTGTGTGTTTGTGTGTATGTGCAGGCGAGCGCGCGTGTGGCCGTACGTTTAGAAGTACCATTTTATTTCTGTCATTTTTAGATATTTCGCGAATTTTTAGTCTTTCGCGATTTTTCTGAAATCAACACTAAGGTTTTTTTAAAACTTGGTGTATTTCTTAGCTTGCCGTTTTATACACACTAAGCGGTTTCTCTAATAAAGTTCTGAAAATGGAGTAACCATAGGCACTGAAAGTAATAGTTGTGAACAATATACGAGTGCTGTCCAGAAAATCGATTACGTTTTGTTGTAAAAACTCGGTACAAAAAAATGTATTATATACATTTGAATGCGACACTGAAATACTACTTTTCAACGTAGTCACCATACAAATTTAGGCACTTATTAGAGGTAAACAAGATTTGAAATTTCATTGTCATAAAATTCTGCCACCTGAGACTTCAACTAATTAGTCACGCCCTCCCTCAGTTCGTCGTCGTCATCAAAGCGCTGCGTTGCGAGCCACGACTTTACCTTTGGGAAGAGGTGGGAGTCGCTTTATATGGAATGAGGAAAAACCTACCACTGAAAATCTTCAAGGACATGTCGGGTGCAATTTGCCGTGTGTGGTCGGGCGTTATCGTGAAAAAACAAAGTTTTTGAACTCAACTTTCCTCTACGCTTGCTGTGACTCGCTCTTCTTAAATTTTGCTAAATTTGGCAATACCTCTTAGGGTTTATTATTGTTCCACGTTCAAGGAAATCAATAACAAGCACGCCTTTCCTGTCCCAAAAAACGGCTGCCATAATTTTCCTTGCAGACAAGGTTTGCATGCATTTTCTCGGCTTTTTTGGGGAACTTTTGTACCTCCACTCTATAAACTGCAATTTGTTCTCGAGTTCAAATGTTTGACCCACGTCTCGTCTCTAGTTACGATTAGATTCAGTAATGGGCCGCCATCTTTGTTGTAAGTGTCCAGAAATGTTAATGACCCTGCCATACCCTGATTCTTGTGATTTTATGTCAGGAGTTTTGGGACACAAATTGCACAAAATTTGTTGTATCTCAGTTTCTGAGAAACAATTTCATACAATAAACAGGGTG
>JAHWXV010062623.1:0-12544 GCA_024586415.1 Phrixothrix hirtus | reverse complement strand
CTTTTCCAGCTTGAAAAATAGGAGAATGGATTTTATGTAGAAAAAATAGGTAAGATTTTATTTGTGCCCACCCTCTTTCAGAACTCACGAGCCGCCACTGGAAATAATTACGTTAATAATGTCGATAAAATGTTTTGTATTAAATATTTAAAAATCGTAACATTTTAAAATAAAAATTTTCTTTTCGAAGCAGACAATATAACCAAAATAATGGTATGTATGATCATTTTTAGCAGATTTTAGCAGAAATTAATTCGTAACTATACAAAAATTAATTTGGAAAAACGTTCCCTGAATGATTGTTTTTAGCACCTTTAATGGTAAAACTAGCGTTTGAAAATCTAAAGTTTGCAAACTTGATTAAAGTAGGTTTTTTGTAGATTGCTAACATAAAGTTGATTTTTAAAAATTTGATAGTTTAAAATATGCTATCTCTGATTTTGACCCATATACACATACAGACATACTCATTTCTTAATTATTTTGATTCACGTTAATCATAATAACATATCGAACGAAGCTCTGACGAACTTTAACTATGACAGAGCAAAGACGATAACATGCATATAGAGATAATATAGTACATTAAACATTTAATTTATTACAATTAACTTAAGCCAATCAGTATTATCGTACATATATTTAGAATGATCAAAATAAAATATGTAATTCAATTTTAAAATACTAGCTTTTTTAAATGTTTTTGTTTGCTTTATAATTGTATAACGATTTGAATATTCATCTAAAAACTATTGTCACAATTTTATATACTAATTCCAAAACATAAATCCTGTATTATTTATTGTGAAGCATGAAGCTATAAAACAACACACGCGAAATTGAATAGGGAACGCCCCCTTTCAACAGATAAACATGTGTTTTAGATAGGGTGCAATTTGTCATATTTGTATAACATATCCTTTTTAACATTTTAAAAAATAGTTTATATTTGTATATCAGGACTTTAGAGGCAAAATCTGTCAAAAACAAGAACGTGGAATTGTTTCTGGTTAAATACTTTTACTAGAAAATCTGTAATTTTTTAGTTCCGATAATCTTATCGTCTGTTGTAAGTTGGCATAAACCAGATTAGATACGAGACTGTTTTGAAATAAATTCCTTAGAATTTTGGAAACAATTTTTAAATTAAACTCTATAGTTCAACAAAAATTTGAATATTTGATGACTTTTAAATTTTTCAATTTAAGGGATGTATGTTGTTTTAGTAATTCATTTCTTTATTTGATAACAGTATTTATTGAAAATATAGCTATAAGATGAATTGTTATCCAATTTTTACAAAATATTGCTGGATTTTGTATATTTTGTGAATATACGGTCTTTTGTACAGAATTAAAATATAAAATATTTACATTTAGGTATAACAAAGCAAACATCCACACCTATATAATTACCATATAATTCCCTGGAAAAAATTGTACGAATACGTATTTTAAAAAATCTTATTTGTACCTTCGTATTTGTTAGTAACAAATATATACAGCGATGCCAAAGTACATGTATCTACACTAGGTGGTGAATTCTTGGCCTAAATTTAAGGGATCTGTCATTAAACTTTTAGCGTAAACCCTGTACTTTCAGAGTTAATATTAAAGATAGGGGCTATAATTGAATTTTTAATTTTTTTCTCAATTCTGGACAAAGTAATGAAAATGAAATATGGTGAAAATTTATCTCTAGTAAAAAATTTCATTTTTATAATTTTTCAATGTCTTATTTTAATTTTTGTCTACTAAATAATATCACTACAATTTTTCAAATAAATATGTAATCGTAAACAACAAACATACTTTGTTTTTACTGAAAAACGTTTAGTTCTAGGCAAAAAATGAAATATATTGTAAAAAACTTAGAAATAAAAATAATTTTGTCGAAGATTCCGGAACATTCCAGAAAGTTCCATAGCACTAAGATAAATGATGTAACATGAATGACTAATTACTGCAATTTACAAGGTAGGCGCCATAAATTCTCGGCCTGATGTAACAAAAATAAACTTGGTAAAACATAACAATTTTTATTTTTCACTATAATCTCTAACTGCAATATATTTATTACAATGATCAATTAATAATTCTATACTCTTGTAAAAATAATCTAATAATCTATTACAGCTGCATGCACCTCACTATCGTCCCGAAAACGACGCCCCCAAACGTCTTTTTTTAAATTAGAAAATAAATAATAATCACTAGGGTCATGTACGGACTATGCGGTGGATGTTCTAATTCTTGAAAGCCGCACTCGCGGATGGTACTAATCGAACATCTTTTGTCAATTTTTCTCGAAGTTTTACACAACTATTGTCCCTTAATTTATGTAACAAAGACGCATAATATGTACTGTTGATAGTTGTATTGCGCTAATTAAAGTTAATGAGTAAAATACCCTCACAATCCCACAATATTGTGGCCATAACCTTTTTCGTTGATTGAACGACTTTCGCCTTTCTGAGACGAGTTTGATCGGGTCGCCGCTATTCTATCGATTCCCTTTTGGATAGAGGATCATAAAACAGAACCATTGTTTAATTGGACATCGGTTTTGGGCCGTCTCTACACATGTTTAAAAGCGAACGCCTATGTTCTACCCGACGTCAACGTTGGGGAGCAGAACGAAGACGCGGTATCCATCTTGCATACCCAAATGGTCATAGAAAATTCGGCAAATACTTGTTTCAGAAATGTTAGATATCACTGTTAATTCCTTTACTTTCAAATGGCGATCTTCTAATACTATTTCTTCAATAATTAGAATTTTTTGAGGCGTTATCACTTGAATTGGCTCATCATCTTCAAGTGATTCTTTCCCCAAACAGAAACATTTCCCCCACTTTTTTACACCATAATCGCTGCCGAAACGTTGTTTGATTTGATATTAGGCGCATGCCCTTCTTTTGTTAAGTATGTAATGACCGCGCGGTACTCAATTTTCGTTAGCTGAGACATTTTCATGCACTAATGACGTTACCTGGCTGGCTGCTGAATACTACTGCTCTTCGAACCGTACTGTATAGTATAATTTCGCATATATGCAACTATGATACAACGAAGTTTGAACATGCTTGAACTTGATAAGCCTGCCAGGCTGAGAATTTAAGGCCCCTACCCCGTATACCTAAATAAATTGAAGTTAGCAACAATGGGTCATGTCATTGGAATTTATTACATCAACATTATGACTAATTTTATTCTTAATTTCACTTACATGTTCTAGAATATCTCATTTTCATATAAATGGCAGTTTAAATTCCTTTAGTTTTAGTTTTCCTAAGAATCTTATCTTGTTAAGAGTCGTTTTAAATAAATAGAAATATAAACGATTATTATTAGAATACTGTAAAATAAATACTGAAGTTGAATACGTGTAAATAAATAATTTATAATTTAGTGAATATAAATAACGACTTTCAACAGTTAGTTTAGTCACACTATTAAAAAGTTCATAAATCAATTAAACTTTCTAGTGCATATTCTTAAATAGCTACTTTGGAACTCCCTGAAAGGTTCTAATATCAAATTAATTAGGGGTTATAAATTGCACCCTCTCTGAATTATAGAAAAGAATTGAAAAAATTATAATAATGAAATTTCTCTCTAGATGGAGATGTTCATCAATTTTCATTTTATAACTTTTTCCATAATTGAGAAAACGTAAAAATCTGATTAGAACACCTATCTTTAATAGAGTTAACTGTGATAGGGGATTTAATCTAAAAGTTTATATGACATTCCCATTAATTTAGTCAATGATTCATCTCCTAGTGTAAGTTCACATAGTTTGGTTTCGTTTAAACTTTCTAGATAGAGATAAAGTAATGGCGATGATAAAACCTCACTTTAAGGTGTTTCTTGTCTCGTTTAGGGCGTAAAGGTTGGATTATTCTTTTTTGTCTAAATTTTAAAACTATATTTTAAAAATATGATTGTTACATGCTTGCAAAAATACGTATCCCTCTAAATAGAAGTATATATGAGGGTCGATCCTTTTGCTCGACGCCAGACCTACTAATAATCGTAATATACATTACATTTCTGAAGTGTTGTTCGGCTTACAATGCCATACTCCGGCCCGAGTAGATTGGGGTGGGTTGAAATAGAATAGTTCTCTTAGCATATCTCTTACCGTTTTCAACTACAATCATGTTTATAACGTGTCATCGCAACGCACAGAGTTTTTCGTACCCATTTCGCGCTTGGTCGAAACCGTATTGCTAGGAATTAGAAATTTGAAAGCCTATCTAGAAGCCGAGGTCTATAAACACTGACTGAGAATGGATGAACTAAAAGTTAGAATACAACAAGATATTGCAGCAATATTTCAAAAATCCATTACATATGTATCATGAAGAAACGTCGCCATCAGAACACTACAGCGTGTCCGCGATATAAAGGCATTACTTTAACATCGGTTACATCTTGGTATGCACGACCAAAAATGTGTCTAAATTGCATAGTTTTCAAATTTTTCAACCTGTATTTTAACTTGGTTTACTTTGTTAAATGAGGAAATGATTGGCCAACTATACATACAATATGTATTTGTTACGGGATTGACCACTACACATCAGTACATAATTTTACATCAATACTTGCGTGTCTATTAGACAAGGCATCTATCAGTGGATATGATTTTAATGTACAGAAAAATAGGTTGGAACATCTGGAGATACTAGGCGTTTATATCGAGAGCGCTTCCCAAATGCCAGATTCGGAAATTGTTAACCCTAACTTTGAAGAACGTAGACGCGATAGACCACAGAGGATAATGAATGTTAGATGCCCTCATAGAAATAGTAGAAGAAAACTATAGAATATTTATTATTTTCATAGTTATGACAACAATGTTTACTCAAGTTAAAATTTCACTATAAATTCTTCTTTTATAATTAATGATGAGCAAATTTACTTAATTTAGGAAGAAATCCATAGAGATTGTAAGGTTTTATAAATATTCAAAATGCAAATAGGTATTTTGTCTTTGGTATGATTTGTAAATATTTAAACTTAGCAACGTTTCAGGTTACAAATCCTTCTTTAGCGAATTTAAAATAAGATATTTAAAAATGTATGGATTCAGTTGAAATATTAAAAAAGAATAAAAAAATTTTATATTGTAATTGAACGATTATTTATTTCATAATCACTGGATAATTATTTTTATTCTTTTTGGCATTTTAATTTAATTTATAAATTTTCAAATGCCTTATTTTAAATACACTGAAGCAGGGTTTGTAACCTAAAACGTTCACAAGTTTAATATCGTTTACAAATAACACCATAAAACAAGCAAAAATAAATGAAATATCTATTCGCGTTTTGAATATTTATAAAACCTTACAACCTCAATGACTTTCTTCCTAAATTAACTAAATTTACTCATCATTATTGTTAACCCAAACCCAAAAATAAAAACAACAATCTAATAATTAATTATTCAATAAATTTATACTACAATAGACAAATAGAAATACATAATTTTAAAAATAATATCTTCAACTTATTACTACAAGAATATTTTTACACAGCTGATATCATTCAATAATAGTAAAATAAACCCATTATGGTACAGTACTGTGATACTAAATAATTAAAGTTTCTGTGATGTGTAGGTCATTACAGGCAAGTCCAAATTTGTAATCGTTTTTTTCAAATAAGATTACTTTGTACAGATTTGTGTTCCCTAAGTACCCGTCTTCACGTGTATCAAATAATGTGCTAATATCGCGAACACCCTGTATTTTTCATGACCAAGTGAAAAGCTGTATTTCATATACTTCTGGATTATAAAAGAAAATTATGAATAATACAACATGTTTTTTTTTATTAATATTTAAATTTCTGGAAGTTTTTTACTGCACCTTGTATATCTAGACTCTTATTATACATCCAACTTATTAGATTTTAAATTATAATTTTCTTATGTTAATAATCTCTTCTTATTTACTTATACGGTTAATTAAAATACTTGTGCGCCATTTATTATTTTTTACATTTGTAATTATCATATACTGAATTAACGCCAATAATTAATTTTAATATAATTTAATCTTAGATGTCTGAAAAAGTGTATCGTACCCATTGCTCCAATATTTAGATTCTGATTATTGGATTCGCTTCTGCACTAAAAATTGTTTGTTTGGTTTATATTATTATGAGATATCAAATAGAATACTTAGAATTATTTTATTTTTGATAAATTTAGTATGCTTTTTAATTTATTATATGTATAACATATCCGAAAACATTTAGCAAACCGAATAATGTTAGAAGAATATTTTTGAGCATTTGTTTAAAAATAATCAATGTAAAAGTTTTACATAATTTTTTCTATATAATTTAATAAAATTCTAAGTGACGTCTCTGATTTTGTTAACAAAAAATCAATTTATATCCAAATTATAACTTCATTATTTAAGGAAAGGTTTGTCTTAATATTTTGTTTTACGTAAGTGTGATGGCTTGAATAACAGTTTTATTTTGCAAATTGTTTTCAAAGAAAAATATAAACTATGGAGTTGAAATTTTGATTTATTTGTCTACATAAAAACTACTGAAAAAATCTTTTTAGTTTAACAAATATCTATTTTAATTAAAATAATAAACAGTTGACTCCTTTTGAAATAGCATAAAAAATTTGGTCAAAACTATCCATTTGAAACATTCAATTCCAAAAGTTACTTGAGTAACAGTAGGAATGTCGCATTATCCCGTATCAAAATTACATCGATTGATGGTAAATTAGCAAAACAGTACGCGTCAAACGTCAAGGTATCGAAATTATACATACACGTTGTAATTGATTTCATCTCTTAAAGTATGAAATTCCCAACAAAAAAATTGTTGAGGTACCGGAAATAACCATTTATATATAGAGTAATTCTTCAAAATTTTAGATCAATCCACAGTGTCCAAATAACCAAATTAACTTAAAAGAAATAAGTGAATCTTATAAACCTGAACGCCTGATCAAGTTGAACGGTTTTTTTGTAATTATTTATTTAGCTTTAATTTTCATTGGAAATAATCGGCAAAATTTGAATATATCCGTACCTTGTACGTTGAACAGGTAATTCAGGACCGATATAAAATCTAGTTATGTACACTGTTTATCTTGAACACCCACTTTGGTACTTGTCTTTTAGGTTGAACAAATTTGTTTAATAAATAGTGAGAAGATTATTAAGATAACAACAAAATGTTGTCGGTAGATGGATATTTGGAAATGCAAATCCTCTTTATTCTTTACTTTGGATAAGTACATTTGTACTTCCTAGGAATGATATTTGTATATCTTGAAGTAAAACGCTGATTTATTAGAAAATTGTTATGCACTATTAGAATTATAACGATTATTAAAGAATGCGAATGATTTATAAACAAAGATTACACAATCATTCTCTAGTGCTTAGATTAATTCTCTGTATGTTGAACACCTGTGCAAGTTGAATGGATTGAACCGCAATCGCGGGTCTTTAAGATAGGCAAATTTCACCGTATTTGATTTTTTTTGAAATCTTCTAAATTTCATTGTATGGTTACTTAACTTTTTCGTAATATTTTGAATAACTAGGTAAATATCATATATAATGAAGACGTTATCGGACAAGCCCGAAATCCGGATATTCTAGTATTGACTAGAACAAACCCAAAGCTCCTGCAGTTCCTAGCAACAATGAAAATTTCCTAGGCCAAACGCGGAGTATCATACTAATACAGGAATAACTAATTTTAGAGAAAGAAATTCTAATTTGTCCAAAAATTTTCAGGCAGAACTAGAAGCGATTTAAGTTAACTAGGATAAACTGGATACGCCTGCTCAACTTAGGTTAAATCCGTATCGAATTTTGGAAATCGCAACTGCGCATTGTAAAATTAGGCGTTGTACGCACGTCTTGTTCTGCAATGCACTGCTATTGTGTGGCTTGCTGAGCGTGTGTACATTGTGTTGTAGTAATAGATTTTGTCGATTATTCATTATACTCGTATCCGAATTAAACTTTAAAGATAAATTTATTCAAACTATGATAGTCCCAGACACGAGATCTCCGACACATTTTACTGTACTAACAAATACTCAATATAACAGCTTCTTAGAAATATAGGTAAAAGAGAAAGTATTGTTTTCGAACAAAATTTTCGATGTTGAAATTTTAGCGGAAATACACGTTTTCGGGTCCCTTAAGAACGAAAATTATGTTTATAGAAATTGGTCTGTGTATGTTTGTGTGTGTGTGTGTGTGTGTGTGCGTGTGCGCGTGTGTGCGTGTGCGTGCGTGAGCGCGCGTGCTCGCGCGCGTGCGTGCGTGCGCGTGCGCGCGCGCGTGTGTTGTGTGTGCGCGCGCGTGCGCGCCCGCTTATGCGAGCTCGTGTGCGTGTGTATGTGTGCGTGTGTCTGTGTGGTGTGTGTGCGTGTGCGCGTTCGCGTGTTTGTGTGTGTGCGAGCGCGCGCGTGCGCTTAAGGGTGCGCGTGCGCGTGTGCGTGTGTCAGAGTGCATGTATATGTGTACGTGTGCGTGTAAGTGTAAATATGTGTGTGTGAATGTGTGTGTGCGTGTGCGTGTGAATGTGTGTGTGCGTGTGCGTGTGTGTGTGTGTGTGTGTATATGTGTGTTTTTGTGTTTGTGTATGTGTTTGTGTGTGTTTGTGTGTGTGTGTGTGTGTGTGTGTGTGTGTGTGTGTATGTATGTGCGTGCGCGTGTGCGCGCCTGCGTGTGAGTGTGCGCGTGTGTGTGCGTCTGTGTGTGCGTATGTGTGCGCGTGTGTGTGTGTATGAGTGTGTATGTGTGTGTCTGTTTGTGTATGTGTGTGTATGTGTGTGTCTGTGTGTATGTGTACGTGTGAGTGCGCAAGTGCGCGCCTGTATGTGCACTTAGCCGTGTGTCTGTTTGCGTGTGTGCGAAATCTTCAACACATTTTACTGTACTAACAAATGCTCAATATAACAGCTTATTAGAAATATAGGTAAAAGCGAAAGTATTGTTTTAGAACAAAATTTTTAATGTCGAAATTTATGGGAAATACACGTTTTCGGGTCCCCTAAGAACGAACATCATGTTTTTAGAAATTGGTCTGTGTGTTTCTGTGTGTATGTGTGCGCGTGCGCTTAAGCGCGCGCGTGTGCGTGTGTCTAAGAGCATGTGTGTGTGCGTGTGTACGTGTGCGCGTGCACGTGTACGCGTGTCAGCGTGAGCGTGCGCGCGGGCGTGCCTGTGCATGTGCGTGTGAGTGTAAGTGTGTGTGTGCGTGTGTGTGTAAGTGTGTGTGTGCGTGTGTGTGCGTCTGTGCGCGCGCGCGTATGTGTGTCCGTGTGTTTGCTTATGCTTCTGTGTGCGTATGTGTGTACGTGTGTGCGTATGTGTGTGCGTGCGTGTGTGTATGCGTGTGCGTGTGCATGTGTGTATGAATGTGTGTATGTGTGTGTATGTGTCTGTGTGTGTGCGTGCGTGCTTGCGTGCGTGCGTGCGTGCGTGCGTGCGTGCGAGCGTGCGTGTGCGTGCGCGTCCATGTGCGCTTAGGCGTGTGTCTGTTTGTTTGTGCGAAATTTTCAACACATTTTACTGTACTAACAAATGCTCAATATAACAACTTAGTAGAATAATAGGTGAAAGAGAAAGTATTGTTTTCGAACAAAATTTTCGATGTCGAAATTTTAGTGGAAATACACGTTTTCGGGTCCCTTGATGTCAAAAATCATGGTTTTAGAAATTGGTCTGTGTGTGCGCGCGCATGCATGTGTACTTGCACGTGTGTCTGAGTGCGTGTGTCTGTGACCGTGTGTCTGTGTGCGTGTCTGCATGCGTGTCTGTGTGCGTGTGTTCGCGGCGTGTGGCTGTATGCGTGTCTGTGTGCGTGTACCTGTCCGTGCGCGTGTGCGTGATCGTGCGTGTTTGTGTGTGTATGTGTGTTTGTGTTGGTGTGTTTGCGTCGGTGTGTCTGCGTGTATCTGTGTGCGTGTCTGTGTACGTGTGTTTGTGTGCCTGTTTACGTGTGTTTGTGTGCGTTTGTCCATGTGGGTGTGTCTATGTGCGTGTATCTGTGAGCGTGTGTCTGTGCGTGTGTACGGGCGTGCTTGCGTGCGTGGGCGCATGCGTGCGTATGCGTGAATCTGTTTGCGTGAACACCATAACTCGATAACCAAAATTCCTAGAAGAACACAATTTTATATATGGGTTTGTATCTATCGTCGCATGCGAGCGCAAGAATGTCATCAAAATCGGATAACCGGAAGTGGCACTTTCCCGTAGTCATTTTTTGTTTTTTTCAAAAGCGGCTCTAACGATTTTTTTTAATTTACTGTTTCTTAGAAGTTTAATTCCTTTTCATATAGTCTATGCGATTTTTCAAAAAAATGTCATGAAGTCGAATAACCGGAAGTACTTTCACCGTTAGGTGTGTATAAAATAAGTATTAAACTAAAAACGCTAGCTAAATGAAAATTTATATTTGAGATCATAATCGCCTTATATTGCGAAATTACGAATTTGGCTAAAATTGAATAACCGGACGTACCACTTTATTTGTCATTTTTAGATAATTTCCGAATTTTTCTTTTTTAGAGATTTTCTCAAAATTAGCTAAAACAATTTTTTTTAAATTTATTGTATTGCTTAGACATTTAAGGTCCTTCCATATAATCTAGGAGGTTACTTGGAAAATATTCCCCAAATGGAGTAAGCGGATGTTCTTTCACTGTTAACTCTAAATAAAATAACAATTAAACTAATAGCCCTAACTTAATGAAAATTTATATTTGATGTCATAATCGCCTTTTTCTGTAAAATCAAAAATTTGGTCAAAATGGAATAACCGGAAGTGCCATTTTATTTCTGGCATTTTAAAATATTTTCCGAATTTTCGTATTTTGCAATTTGCTTGAAATTAGCTCTAACGATTTCTTTATAGCAGTATATTTCTTAGCTACTTCAGATCACATTGATATTAGCCTTTCTATATTTAATAAATAGTAGTTTTATAACCTTGTTTTATAACCGCGGAGCTTTATAAAACATGTTTTTTTCTGTAGACAAGATTGTGCGCAAAAATTTTTTTAAACTATTACTATATGTTTTTTAATATTTTATTAGTAACTCTGCATCTTTTTTGTAGGTTTTGACCGCAAAGTCGGCTGCGAAAAAGATGTTTTTGCTATATCGTCGATTGAAACGATTTGATGGTATTGAAATAAACGGAATTAAAAAACGAATTGCTAAATCATCGAAAAATGACATACGTTATTTTTTGCGTATTGATGAGGTGTTTGATGCTATTGATAGTGCACATCGCGCAGTTCGGCATGGCGGGAGGGATAGATTGCTCTCCAAAACGAGCACAATGTATGCAAACATTACAAAAGAAATGATATACTTATCTTTATCTATGTGTGAAAGTTGTCATATGAAACTAACAAAAAGGAAGAAGGGTTTAGTTTCTCGGCCAATTAAGTGAATAGTCGCTGTCAGGTTGACCTAATAGATATGCAGTCACAAAGTGATGCAGGTAACAAATTCATAATGCTGTATCAGGATCGCCTAACGAAATTTGTTATTCTGAGAGCTCTTCGCACTAAAACAGCTGAAGAAGTAGCTTATCAGTTGATTGATATTTTTATGCTGTTCGGTGCTCCATGCATTCTGCATTCCGATAATGGTCGCCAGTATTCTTTCTGTAGCTTCGTGAAGGTGGAAACGAAAAATATCGTGCACCACTTTCGTAAATTCTATTAGTTTAGAGTTCTTTTAAGGTTTTTGCTCCTCCAGGAGTTTGTCAAATTTGTTCTTTTGTTTATTTGTCTGTTTTGGCGCGAAACTTGTTGCTCTGCGATTGACGACAAAGCTAGATGTAGTTTGCTGTTTAGTTTTAGGTGCAGATCACGTAGATGTACATTGTATTTGTCTAATGTTCTTCTAGTACCGTGGATGGCTTCTCTTAGTAATGCGATACTCGCTTTCTTTAAGATATTGTTTATGTGGTTGTTCTTTTTATCAAACATTAGTTGTAAACTTTTCGGTATAATGTTATTATCTCGGCATTTTTCCAAGAAAGTGAAGACGCCAGCAACCTCAATACAAGAGATGACATCAAACGGTTACTAACAGCCTGGAAACGAATTATAAATCAATCGACAGAAACAATTAAAAAGGAACGTACAAGTAATCCGTTATGCAATATCCCACAAACAACAGGGCCGATGACGCGCAAACGCATTAATAACTTTCACTTGGTCGCAACCGACCGTGGAAGAAGCAAAGCCTATAAAGACCTCCAGTTTCGAACGATATTATTTCGATACGAATAACGAGATCGAGAAGCAAGCAACAAAAGGCTTGATAATGGCAGGTGTAATTCTACCGTAACGTCGCCAGCAAGTTATCGCTTTTTTTCAGAACCAAATGAGATTTACGCGGAGAAATATTCGGAAAATCAATTTAACATATATACTTACACACACAGGCACGTGCGCGCGCGCGCGTGTGTGTGAGTATAAATATATATATATATATATATATATATATATATATATA
>JAHWXV010062549.1:0-17905 GCA_024586415.1 Phrixothrix hirtus | reverse complement strand
GATTCTGCAAGACCGAGATACGGACGAGCTCCGGATATGTGTGGTTTCTAGATCACCGGACCGAGACAGGATCGTGTGACGACCGTCTTCCGGTCCTGACACGGCCCAGTTATGTGTGTGTCTACCTTAATCCTTATTCCTAGCCCGTCTAAATATAAATTCGATTTGATTAAGCTCTTTTCATTTCCATATTGTTCTAGCTTAGTAAATATGAAGACTAAAATTTCTATTAATCATGATTACAGTGCATTATGACATAACGATGTATTGTAAAGATTACTTTAAAAAAAAACTTGTATTTATCAGATAATCTAGCCCATATGTTTACCAAAACAATTTATGCTCTTCGTTTATATTTTACATTTTAAATCCTTACAGTATAATAGTTGTGATTTATGTATGATATATTTCTTAAAGAAATACAATGTTATTCAAAAGTCAGTTCTCAGTTTCAAATGGCTGTAGTTGTACATATTCACATTTTGGTTTCATACACATACGAGCATTATTATACTTTAGGACGACTGGGGTTTCTTTAGATATATACTTTTCTCAGTTTCGTTGCTATCTGCCGCTATCGCAGTTACACTTTCATAAATAATTATGGCGTAGAATACTAACAATAATTCTTCCTCAAAAATTTTTATAGTGGTTTTGCCTTTATAACTAGTTTTGGCTTCATTAAGTGCTATTATAAATGTAGAAGACAATATCCCAATGCATTAAGAAGATTTAAAATGTTGGATGAACTCTTCAGTTAAATCATATCGGACGTTGGTTAACAAATTTGAGGAAACTAGTGGAGTTACATATAAAAAGCGATTAGGTAGAACAAAATCAGTAGAAAACAAAGTCAGTGCAGCTTTGTTTTTACAAGAAGTTTAATAACATTTTGCATATAATGTTTGTAGTGCTAATATATTTTAAGGCGTTTGGAGATGAGTTGTTTAACAGGGTCACGAATTCTGAGATAACAGTTAAGCGATACCCATTGAAAATTCAAATGCTTTTGAACTCAGAGAACAAAATAAGAATACTTGTGTCACTTTCGCTTTGCACGTGTTAGCAGAAATTCAGAATAATATTGAGTGGCTAGATAAAATCTTGTGGACAAATGAGGCGCATTTTGGATTATGTGGTGGTGTTAACATACACAATTGCAGAATATGGGCAAAACTATTCTGAATGAAATTTTTCAACAAGGATTACACGATCTTAAGGTTACTGTCTAGTACGGTTTTACATCTAATTTTAAAATTAGTCCTTATTTCTATGAAGAAATGAAAAAGGGATAAATAAAAACAGTAACGTTGAACAGAGTGATATCTTCGAACGCTACAAGACGTAATAATACCAGCATTCGGAATCATGATATAGACACTATTGTGTTTATACAACATCACGCTCCACCTTACATACACAGTACCGTAAAAACACAATTTAGTAATACATTTAGCGATTGTGTAACTAGTAAACATTTTTCAAATAGATGACATCCTAGGTCACCAGATATTAATTCAGTTAACTTGTAACACTTCCCGTGAAAATGTAGTGATAACGTGAAACGCAAGTGTAGATTTTCAAAAAATCACGCGTATTCCCGTTATAAATTAAATTCCGTTAGCCTAAATATATAAGACATTTGTAAAGACAATAAAAACTTTAAGAGTGGCAAAAAATTGGAAAGGTGAAAAGGGAATATGTCAGCTGATGTTGGGTAGTGAGATAATTGAGCAAGTGAACAAGTTTGTTTACCTTAGCAGAATGTTTGCAAATGATGGGCGAGTAGATGGTAAATTGAAAACAGAGTAAACGTAGGCAGGAGAATAATTGTCAGCATGTAGTCAGTTAGTGATAAAGTGAAACGCAAGTGTAGATTTACTAAAAATTACGCGTATTCCAGTTATAAATTAAATTCCGGAAGCCTAAATATATGATATTTGTAAAGACAATAAAAACTTTAAGAGTGCTTTAAAACTAAACGGGAGTAATTTAATTTGATTTATTTCGCTTTATTTTGAATTATTTTAATTTGTTTTAAGATAAAGTAATTGTGTAAAATAGAAATTAACTATATTAATTAATAATAAATATTGCACCACCAAATGCAACATTTAAATCGCATATATAACCCCTTGAAATAAATGTATATTGTTTTTAAGCCGTAAAATTATTTAAAAAACAATCTAAGACAATTTAACTAATGTAAAATTATTAATTCTAACGAGGCAATTTTGCACAATAATAAATTGATAGACAAGCGCGTCACGCTACGATCTTATTAATAAATGTAAGACATAGTACACCATCATCAATGCTGTTCGTATAACAGAGAACAACAATATACAGTTTACTATAAAAGGCCTGCATTTCTAATGCAAAAGGAGTTCTTCGGCTGAACTCGTCCAGAGGGGTCATTTATAGAGCCCGCATATAATAAGCTTTTTCCGTAAGGTTAAGCTTCCTTTGTATTACGTTAAACGCTTTGATATCTACAAGCCGCATAGCCTGCTTTCTGTAGAATCATTAAAATTCTAAAACCGCGATTACAGTCTTATACTGAGATCCGAGACGAATCAGTTGAGTTATCCGAAAGGGAAGTTTCACCTTTATCTGAAAATTTGAATTCGAGACAGACTGCGTTGCGCTGTAGCCAGTCCGTTCCGGATGTCAAAACTACGCAACCCCTGTAATTCCCTTTTTGCTTAGTAACCGGGAATCACAGGCGTCACGCCGTCCGCAATCTCGACTACCTTCTGGCCGAGGTTGGGTGTGTTGCTTAGGCAGCGGTCCACTTCTCGACTATAAGAATTAACAGAGTATTTTCGTTTTGTATTGTCTAGGTAGCGAAAACAGGGACGTCGCGGCCAATAAGTTATATGACGCCGTCGATTACAGTCTTGTTGCTTAATAGCGTACTATGAGCGATGCTCGTCGTCTCGACACCGTTCTCCGCCGTGTGGTACCGGTCACGAGCCACAAGTAACACGGCCACTCAGACAACTCGAGGAGTACTGTACTCCGCAGATTCAAAACCTTAAGAGAGCGGAGTACGATCTATGAACAGCAAGACACACCCTGTCTTCATCAAGGCGACGCTATGGGTTTATCAAGATCAAGTCACCGAACCGCCAACGAAAAAAACTGCTTTTGTTGAATTAATTCAATTGTAATATAATCATGTAAATACGTAAAACTCATTTCAAAATGTTCTTTTGTTTTGTTGTTTTTGATGTAAATAAATTACGTTATGAAGGTTTTACTCTTATTATTTTACCGTCTACGTAACCAATCTAAACCAAACGTAAATAAGTAATTTAATAACAGATAAGTTCGTTTCACATAAGAAACAGGAATTACATCAATTAACCGCGTCATTTTAATATGTAAACACTTTCCTTTAGCAATACCGACCAGGGCGTACTGTAAGTGAACTCCAGGATTTCCAGCAATGACCGCAACCCGTTTTATTGGCAGTGACGACCAGCAACGCCCGAATGAAGATATAAATTATTTAATTGACCTATGAACTAGCGAAGGCTTTCTGAACCGTTACCGACTATTTCTTATGAGGTTACTTCAGAGAAGGGGTATTTATTAGTAGATCTACTACTTGTGAAGAATTGCAACAATCGGCAATACATCTCATTGAAAGCATTCCACTAGATGCACTTTTAGTAATGCAGTTAATAACATAGAAGAACGACAATTTCGCATTGAACAGCATGGGGGTGGTCATCTTTATCTTTAACTTGTTTATTGTTTTTATAATAAAACCTTATTCCTTTACAAATAAAATCGTGTTTTTATCTTAGCAGAATCTTAAAAGTAATTAAAGTAATGGTCATTTCAAACTGGGAACTGACTTTTGAATAGTCTGATACAATGTATATACTAATATTGTAAACGTTTGTTCGTTATTAAAAGTTATAGAGATCTTAGGTATATACCGGTTCCACAGTAGCTAAGTATGATTTTTAGTAAATATTTAGTATAAAATATACATAATCATGAAATTCGCTTCCAACAAAGTAATATAAGTAATCGGTTCTAAAAAGATTAAATTCGGTATTGTAAGAAAAGGGTCTAGTAGATAGTAACTAACGAATGTTAAAATAGAGTAAGACAATAAAATAAATTTAAAATGATACATTTATTGGATACATAAATTAGGGTCACCATGACTACTATCAAACAAAAGTAAGAATACTAAAAAACGTCTTTGCCATGCAACAGTTGAATTATAATGAAGAACACGCACGCACATACGCAAGTGCGCACGCACGCACGCTCACATGCACGTACGCACCCACGCACGCACGCACACACGTAAGCACGCGTGCACGTACGCAAGTACGCTCGGATGCAAGCACGCACGCACACACGCACGCACGTACGTACGCACGCACGTATGTACGCACGCGATCACGGACGCACTCACTCACGCACACATGCATGTGCGCACGTACGCACGCACACACGACGCAGGGGCGCGCGAACGCAAACACGCGCGCACGAATGCACGCACGAAATCACGCACGCACACATGCACGCACACACCCACGCACGCACGCTCAGACGCATGTACGCAGTCACGCAGGCACGCACGTATGCATGCAGGCATGCACGCATGCACGGGCCCATGCAAACACGCACGCACGAACGCACGCAAGCACGCACCCACGACGCACGCGCGCACACACGCACGCACGTGTCAACAAACGTGCAACGCATGTACGTGCCTACAAAGGTACGGACGCGTGCACGTACGCATGCACGCAAGCAAGCACGCACGCACATACGCACGCTCGCATGTACGCTCGCACGCATGCGCGCGCGCGGTGGCGCACCCCACGCACACAGGCACACACGTATGCACGCACGCACGAACTCACGCACGAACGCACGTACCCACGAGGCACGCGCGCATGCCCGCAAGCAAACGCGCACGCATGCATCCTAGCACGCATTCGTACACGCATGCACGCATGCAAGCGTGCAAGCACGCGCGCAGGCACAAATCACTCACGCACGCAAGCACGTATGCACGCACGCAAGCACGCACGCGCGTACGTATGCACCCGCGCAAGCACACCGCACGCAAATACACGCGCGAACACACACAGTCACACAGACACAGACACAGACACAGACATGGACACATACACACACACACACACACACACACACACACACGCACACACACACGCACACGCACATACACGCACACGCAAACCCACCCACTCACACACACACACACACACACACAAATGATTTTCAAATTTTTAAAATTAGTTGATGGTAATTTGCTCTAAATGCAGTCATGTCTACTATCTACTTAGATAAACAGAATTATGAATTGAACTATAGTTAAAATGTACAACTATAGTACTGCTTGTAGAAATGCCTAATATTTGGTTTGGAGGTATTTACAGTTATTTGACCCATGAATGTTCTTTAGACTTGTGCACTTTCTTTGAAATAACAATTTAGGTAGATCGTTAAATTATCATATTTAATTTTTAAAAATACTGATTGTTTCTTTTTGTTTCATGTTCTTGCTACCAAAATTATTTGCTAAAAACATACGATTCTAAATTATTTTATCTCAATGTCAGATATAAAATTTGTAACGTGTTCATCGGAGGTATTCTAAAACAAAACATCCAATTCGTTTTATGCGGCCAAGTAATAATATTAATTCCCAAAAATGATTATTGTAAGAAAAAGAACAACTGCGAAATACATTTTTATTTATTTATTTTCTGGCTTACCTATTAAATTCGTGAACCGGAGTTTGAGAAGCACTCTTCTAAAATAGGTCAAGTAAAGTAATATAAAATCCTTTTAGCTTTATCTTCTAGAATAGAATAGATATTTTTAGAAACAAACATATATTCCATATTTCAAGAGTAAGGCCAACGATATTATAATTCGACGCGGCACACGTGCAACGGTTGGATTCAATACTGTAATTGCTAATATTTCGAAAAAACATGGTTTTTAAAAAAATGTATAAGAAAAGTTTGCTTTACAGGTCATAAAGTATCTACAGTTTTCATGATTCTGGTTATTTCTAGGACACCATGTATATACTCAGGGTGTATGCTAAAAGCAAACCGCTACTTTACGAGCATGTTTTGGATCTAAAACTATGACGAAACTTCTTATAACGTTTTATGGAGAAACATTTCCTAAGAAAAACACGGACCTTTAATGGCGCTTAAAAATATATTTTGGCTGTTCAAAACTGTTCAAGATAAATTGACCAAATTCGAAACATAGACTATTCATATCATTTTTTGTAAGCAATTTGAGATAAAATTACAAATAACCGATTGATGCCTGACGAATTTAACTTCTTATGACTTTTTTGTGTTCAGTAATTCTGCAATTTTGAAATGAGAATCATAATTATCGCTATTTTTTACTAAAAAATTATACCCTTGGTTAAAAGCGTTAATGCTAAATTTCTATCATAACTATGAAAATGTATTTTAGATGCTTTCAAATTAAACTAAGTTGGCATCCAACAAGTAAACGAATACAAAAGCACATTAACAATTACTGCAATTCAATAAGTAGAAGGATTTGTATAAATTAAAATTATTAAATTATACGATTTTAAAATACCGTATGTGGCATAATAAATAAATAGTGAATGAAAGTATTCAAACCAGAAATCTTTCTAAAAATGTGTATTTGCAAGTTGGGATATTTTCAGTTACTAAATACTACAATAATTGTTCGAAATCATCACCTTCATTAAAAATTCATTATTCGGCACGCTTTCGAAGTGAATTCCTTATTTTTACATCAAGCGTATTTCGAATAGTAATAAATCTATCCTCAAAACACTGACAAAGTTCATCAATTGTATTGACGGGACGAGGATAAATTAATTGTTTTAAATGACGTCATAAACAAAAATCCATGCTGCAAGTCCTTCGCTTCCTATCATATCTTTGAAGTCGGGCGTTGTTTAAACAATCTTGGCTACAATGTGTATGAACGCCGTCGTGCATAAACCATATCTGCAGTCACGTTGTTAGAAGAGTATCCTCAAGAAACTCCACAAGTCATTTTCTAAAAATCATCTATAAATTGGCCCAGTCAAACATCTAGAAAGTATGCTGACTGGACATAATAAAATCCCCAGTTGTTCCTCCCCAAACGTTCAGAGCAAAATATTGTAGATGCTGTAAATAAATAATGGAATAGGGATTTCATCTTACCAAAAGTGTAAATTATGAAAATTTATTATACCGCTTCTAGTGAAACCAGCCTCATTGATAAGTCATATTAATGATGAAAAGCTCGAGTCAGGTGCACCTTTCTCTAAAAACAAAGTGCAAAAAACCGCTCTTTCTGGAAAATTGACTTTAGCAAAGCCCTGAACTCGTTACACGTGATATGGGTGACGTTGTTAATATTTCAATATAGTTCTTATGATTCTGATTCACACTTTCCGATAAAGCAAGTTGTTTGGTATTGCTAGTGGAATCATCTTGAATACGTTCTAGCATACAGTTTTCAAACACATGCCTTGATACCCTAACAGGCCTATCATTATCTTCTAAGAGTTTGTTTTGAAATGATCTCGTTTCTCTTATACGGCATACAGTGTTTGAAATAGATTTTCACCAGGCAACCGACGATTCGGAAAACGCATCACATAGAGTCGCTTTGCTTCAGTTCGATTGCAATTAGCAAATGCATGCCTACCATTTTTTCATTTCAAAAATTTGCCATATTTAAAAAATTAGTAGAATAAAAAAGGAACCAACGAGTAACACTAAATCAGCATTCAACAGAAAAACTACAATAATTGACACAAAACACCTAGAAATTAATAACAATAGGTTAAGGACAGAAATTTACTTAAGGAAAACTTGATACTTTATTTTATTTAAAAATATTTGTTTTATTTGTTATCACACCCACTTAATTAAGTTACTTTTGCAAATAAAATTTAGAACCTATGAAATTTTCATAGTTGTGATAGAGATTTACAAAAATGGATTTTTATCGAAAACGATTGGCATTAACGATTTAATCAAAAGTACATTGTTTAAGTAAAAAGCATTGATAATTACGATTTTTATTTCAAGATTTTGCAATACAGAAAAGATACAAGAAATTAAAGCACATGGGACACCCCAGTAACCGGCGACAACAGGTCATTTGAAAATTTACTTTAAGCTATTACAAAAATTGATACGAATAGTTCATTATCTAATTTAATCAATTTATCTCAAACCATTCATTAAATACAACCAAAAGAGTATTTTTAAGCGCTATTTTTAAACGGCCATATCTTTCCTAGGAAACATTTATCCAAAAAACGTTATAAGGAGTTTCGTTATAGTTTTAGGTGCAGCATACGTTGTTAAAGTAGCGTGCTGATAATAAATACGAAACTGTATTTCCTTTACAAATAGAACTACATTAACAGTTTTATATTTTAAATACTGTGTATTAATTTGGAACCCTATCTACGCATATTAAAAATGTTGTTTGGAATCAGTTCAGAGAAAGTTTTTAACATTTCTAGCATATAAACTAGATGGTATATATCCTCAAAGCTGTTATTCGCAGCCATTACTATTATATAGGTTTAATATTAACTCATTGGAGGAAAGAAGAACCAAAATAAGTATAACTTTTCTATATAATTTCTTAGATGGTAAAATAGATTGTCCTGATTTATTATATTATTAAGGTATTTACTTACCACTTTACGTTCCACGTTCGTCACAAACTTTTTACCATAAAAAACCTAATACCAATATATTGATAAATTCCCAAATACATATGACATGCGCTAGTTTTAATAAAATTTGCAACAAGTGTGATATACAGCTTTCTACTTTAAGTTCTATATTGAATTAGTGCATCAATAGTTCTTTCACACTTCCAATAACAGTAACTTAAGTAGTTATGTATATTACTATATTTACTTAAATTATTATGTACATTTCACAATATCAAAAGATATTTGCCATATATGGCTAACGTATATCTGGCGGTCAATAAATTAAATTATTTTTTATTCAAGAGTGTACGAATTCATATTATTGAAATCGAAAATGCTATATGAATCACGCAATAAAAACAACAAAAATCAATAATAAGAACGGGAGCAAAAATTTATAATTAAAATGACAAAAATAGAAGATTAGGAACGGCAATATTGCGTTATATTGAAAATTATTACAAATAACAAAACTCACGTTTGACACTTAAACTGTCATACCAACTTAAGTTCTAAACATGCATTAACCATGGCAACAAATTCAAAGTGCGAAAATATTAGAAAATCGTAAAATGGGCAAAAACTATTCTTTTTAAATATAGGAAAATCTGACACCATTTCTGCATCTATTGACATAAAAAAATACAGGGCAGACCAATTAAAATAAAGAAGTTATCGAGCTTTGAATTTTTGTAATATTTAACATAAAATTGTGAATTAGTGTTAAGAAAATCGCAATTTTAATCAATTTCCAAGACAGGACTTACTACTAGCTTTTTACGAGTCTATTTAGATCTTAAAAATAGTAATTCGTTACAAGCACATTACTGTTTTAGTATGTATAACTGTAAAATTTTTCAAAAATTTCAAAATAACTGAAGAATGTATAGCTTTAGGCATGTACGAAAATATACCATTGCTGTTAACCACGCTTTATGGAATAATCTGTATACATGGAAAATCTTTTATGTCGTAGTCCATTAGAACCAGTTAAAGTTCGATTTAAAAGTGTTTTCTAAAGTTAATACTTCAGCCGGTATCTTCCGCACAGAGCTTATGAGAACAGGCGTTCACTGCCGACTCTATGAAGTAACTGCTGCTATATAACGAACTAAATCACATTCTAGCACAGCTTAGTGGGACATCCTGTATATATACAAATTCATAAACACGCACACGTCTATGCCCACGGCCACACCCCCGCCCAAATGCAATCGTACTCGCATGCGCAAGCACAAGTTTACGAACAAGCGCACTCACATTCATACACACACACCCACGCATGCGCATACTCATACATTTACGCGCACACGCACGCACGCATATCAGAGGCGCACGTGCATGTACACCCATATACATACACGAGTGCACACACCCACACGCACGTACGTACACATGCACACCAGCAGTTGTGCACACCTATATAAACGTGCGCGCGCGCGCGCGCACACACACACACACACACACACACACACACACACAAACACAAACGCAAACCCAAACGTAAACACGAACACGCACACAAACACGAACACGCACACAAACAGAAACACAAACACGGACACGTAAAAGAACACAAACGCAATCACAAAGTAAACGCGCACGCGCACGCCCACGCACACCCATAACCGCGCACAAAATGCACATGCACACGCAAACATAAGTACAGCCCACTTTCTAAAAATATGATTTCGTACTCGAGCGACCCGAAAATGTGTATTTCCACTAAAATTACGACATCGAAAATTTTGCACGTAAACAGTATTTTCTCATCCCTATATTTCATACAGGCTAAGAAAAAGTAAAATTGTAGTTGATACTCAATACAGTTATAATGTATTATGTTTTCGGTGTTTAGTGTTGCATTTTTTCTCCAATCTGTCTGTAATTATGATGAATAATACGAATGCCGAAATGACTTCAATGCATTACGTGTATAATCTCGCCGATGGCATTGCTACAGAAAAGCCAGACGCATTTATGAGGAAAGATATCCTAATCGTGCTTTGCTAGATAGTCGAACAGTTTTAAGTATTCATCATCGCCTTCGCGAAACCAGTTTCTGGAAGGTACCTCTGAAGGTAGATGTAGAACTTTATGAACACCCAAAATTGAAGAAGCGATGATACACGAAATCAAAGAACAGCCCAGGAAGATTACCAGAGAATTAAATATTGGTTATGTAGTTTTTTGGAAATTTTCATAGATCATTTTTTATATACCTATCACATTGAAAGAGTTAATTCCAAGGGATTTTCCAGCGCATTTGAACTTTTGTCAATGATATTTACATATACTTGCACAAAATCCCCAAATTATTCAATGCACATCCCGCACGAACGCTACCGGTAAAAATAAGAAGAACTGTTATACATCAGAAAATATTTCTTAGTGCATAGAAAGTGTATGCCAAATTTCACAAAAATATCTAGTGTGGTGTCAAAGTTATAAAAAAAAAGTTTTTTTAACTTTAGCGCCTTGTAGTTCAAAAGTTAAGACGATTAGGACACAAGTTCATATGAATATTTTTACTTAAAATGGTCTCAAGGATCATTCTTAAATACTAGTATATCATTAAGTAATATCCTGTATATGTAGGTGTTCCCTAAAATCAGCACGCTACTTTAACAACGTATGCTGCACCTAAAACTATAACGAAACTCCTTATAACATTTTTTGGGCTTTAGCCCAACGACTACATAGCAGAAGAACGGATTTTCTCTATGTGGTTCGAAAAGGAAAAATTTGGGTTAAATTGAATACCTAAATCTTTAGTACACGTTGAACGAATTAAAACATCAGATCCTACAGTATATGTGAATTTTATCGAATTGGTTGCACAGGTATATGAAATGATATAACACTTCGAAATATTCACACATTCATTCATAAAGCAACATTTTAATAGCTCATTTATTTGTGATTGCAGCATACTACAATCATGTTCACAAAATCATAATTTTATTATAAATAATTAATTTTATGAACACGGAAATGTTCATGTAATTTAAAATATTGATAGAAACCTTTCCAAAATAATTAAATGTTCACGAAATCATAATTTAATTGTAAATAAATAATTTTGTATACATAAAAAAGTTCATGTAATTTAAAATTATTATAGGGACTTTTCCAAAATACTAAAAATAAATACTTAGAAAGTTAACAATACAAAAGTAACCCTCTTGCCATTTAACGTATAACTAACCGTGTAGTCATAAAGCATTAAACAGGAAGTTGTAACAATTCAATAGATATATGGAGATAAGTTCCTAGAACAGCAATGGACCATATGGAAATGGTCGCGTATACCAGCTACGATAAAGCCGAAACAAACAAACTTAAGTCAAATTCAATTGATCAGAATTTAAAGAAATGCTTACAATACATTGGCGAACAATATAAGCACGACGTAGAGGAATTTTCGTTTGTCTTGTGCCAGAGTTTCGTGTGAACTCACGTCCTGCATATCACAAAGCCAGTGCTAGTTATGAATATAATAAAACATCCACTGTTCATTCAAATGGCTAGTCCAGAATGGAGCAAGATAATCGTCGGGCCGAATAACATAGATCCTGTAGATAGCTAGATCACCGAGGTCCTAATTAATATTTGTGTCAGTATTTTGTTGCACCACACAAAATACAATTCAAAGAGTCACCATCGTTCCGAAGGTATGCTAAGGGACTCGTAACCAAAGCCGTAGGTTTCAAGTTATCTACTAGTTTTGATAACCTTCTAAGAAAATACAGCTTAATAATGTTAGTTTTCTATTTAACGCTTAAAGGGTAACACAATCTGTATTGTACATTTTAAATAATTTAAATACAATATTTACTGGGTTACCTAAAAATATTGTAAACAAGAAGTTTACTTAACAAAGATTTATTAACGCAACCCACTCGAAGTAAACAAGTATTTACAAGAGTCTAGGGTAAAGGGCCTTGTCATAAAATTAGGCAACCGTTAATTCATCTTCAGCTGTGGTTCTTTTCAATATTGTTGTATTTGCGAGACTTGAAATTAACCTCTATTTATTATATTATTATAAGTTTGCTGAAATTGCATTTCTTTTGTAATAAAACTCAGTTGTATGAACTTTGAATATTTATTGTGAATTCTTATAAATCCTCCAGAACTATAAGGAGTCACCTAAAAAGTAAATCACCTTTAAGAAAGAGTAGCTTACACAAGCTACATAAATAATAATGGACAAACCAGTGCATTGTTATAATTAATTTGGGGTTCGTCACATTAGGCAATCTTTACGGGTGTAGATAATAATCGCTTGACGATTTATTTAAGCTAGATCATAAGACATAAATATTAAGCTATTGATTTATGAAGCACCCTATTGTAAAAACACGCTACCTCTTAAAGGTAACGTGACCGACGAATAATCATAAATGTTCACAATGGTCGCATATAAATTTAGGTCATCAGCAAATAGTAATTTTTTACAATAGAGGACATCATTTAAATTATTTATGAACAAAAGAAATAAATGCGGGTACAAATTAAAGCTTTGCAGGACAACTGATGAAGCAACGATGAATTTAGATTTATAATTGTTGTATATAATATACTGACGGCGATTGGATAGATAAGATTTAAGAAGTATTAAGACATTCCTAAAACCAGATTCATCTAATTTTGTTATAATAACAGGTTGCGAAATTCTATCAAAAGTTTTGCAAAAGTTAGTATGTATATATTACATCCACTTGTCTCCTTATGTCCAGCTTTTCCGGTATAAATTGCGTCAAATTCATTAAATTACTTGTAGTTGATCTGTGGTCCATAAATCCATGTTGATAAGGAGAAACGTAATTTCTAACAAAATGGTAAATTCGTGTATACAGAATGTTTTCAAAAACATTACCAAAATTAGAAAGGATCACGGGACATATGCGAGCAATTTTTCATATGTTAGGGAATGTTGAGCTTTGAAGACATAGGTGAAATAGTATACATAATGATTTTTTGAAAACCTCGGAAGAATCCTTCACAAAAAAGCTAGGAATCTAAACATGCCCAGATATATTTTTGTTTGCAAGTTTATAGCATTGTATATTTCAGCCTCTGTAACGTCAGAAATGGAAATACAGGGTATATTGTTGTGCCTGTACAGTTTAATATATCGATGAGTACTGGTAGGTCGATAAGTGCTCGCAAAATAATCAGCAAATTTATCCACTATTTCCTGAGGTGTAGTTAATGCGATGTTATCTTTACGCATTCTACCAGAAATTCTGGAATTACCTCATTTAGAGTTAATGAACGACCAAATATACTTAGCATCGTCCGTAATAGTACTTTGAATATTTCTAATGTAATTATTATATGCTACTATAATCAAAGATTTAATGAGTTTTCATAATGTTTATATTGGTCTAGGTCAGAAACAAGCTTTAGTTTATGAAATCTTGTAAGATAATTAACTTTTATATGCATATTTCGGATAATTTCATAAAGTTATGCTTTTTACTTTGATAGTAAGGAACAAACATAAGAGATATTTAATATAACTTATGGTAAAATTCAATACAAGCGTTATTGATGATGTAACAATCCAAAAAGGACCAACTGTATTCAATAGCGCCATATATAAATTAGGGAAAATTGCTTTTTTGAAATCGTATAACTACTCTATATCATTATTTGAGCTTTATATTTTTAATAAATGCTAATAGTTAATGCTGGATGGTGACTATCGTCTTTGATCAGAGGCGCAATATCTCTTATAACTTGGGATGGAATATTATTTATTACTAAATCAATCCATTATTTACGTTTCTAATAACATTAAATTGGGATAGGTTTGAAATAGTTATAAAATTCTGCAGTACTCTAGTTTTATTATCATTTACTAATACATGATTGAAGTGAGGAATACTAAAGTCGCTAAAATTATTACATCCTTAGAATACAATTGCTCCCACAAATGTTTCTAATTAGTAGTAGTATCAGGTGGTATATACATTACAAAAATATACAAAATGTTCAAATTAAAAGTACATTTACATCCAAGAATGTCAATATTGGGCAATGACGTAGATAATGGTGATACATTAACTTGCTCACAACTAAGGTTGCTATTAACTGCAAGTAATACTCCTCCACCACAAAGCTTTCCAATAATGTCAAACTGAAAATACTACGAATAACTTAATAATTAGAAACAAATAGTTCAAAACTGGTAATTTCACAAGAAAGAAAAGCTTCAACTAAGCTTATTATATATAATAACAAGCACTAACAGCAGAATAAAATTAATTTGCCTTCGTTCTTAAACTGCGTACATTCTGGAAATAATATTGTATTTTTTTTCTAATTATATAGAACATATATCGCCGGGATTTGTTATTACTTTCTCTTACCCTATATAAAATATAGGTAAAAGAAAAAGTATTGTTTTCGACCAAAATTTTCGATGTCGAAATTTTAGTGGAAATATACGTTTTCGGGTCCCCTGAGTACGAAAATCATGTTTTTGAAAATTGGTTTATGTGTGTGTATATGTGTGCGCGTGTGTGTGCGTGTGTGTGCGTGCGTGTGTGTGTGCGTGTGTGTGTGCGTGTGTGTGCGTGTGTGTGTGCGTGTGTGTGTGTGCGTGTGTGTGTGTGCATGGGTGTGCGCGTGAATGTTGTGTGTGTGTGTGTGTCTGTGTGTGTGTGTGTCCGTGTGTGTGTGTGTGTGTGTGTGTGTGTGTGTGTGTGTGTGGGTGCGAGCGAGCGTGCGTGCGTGTGTGCGTGCGTGCGTACGTGCGGGCTGGCACTCGGACGGGCGGGCGGTCGGGTGGGCGGGCGGGCGTGCGTGAGTGCGTTCGTGCGCGCTTGCGTGCGGGCGTGCGCACCTATGCGCATGCATGCGTGCGCGAGTGCGTGCGTCCTTTCGTCGCGTGGATGTGGATGAGTGTGTGTGTGTGTGTGTGTGTGTGTGTGTGTCTGTAAACACCATAGCTCAAAAACCAGACGTTTTGCAAAAACAAAATTTTATATTTGAGTTTCTATCCATCGTCGCACGCGTACTTCAAACAGGCGCATCTGATGAAGGCTTAGAAGCCGTTTTAACACAAGATACCGAAGATCAAACTGGAGGAGTAATTGCTTAGGCACGTCGAACATTGACGCCTGCAGAAAGGAATTACTCAACTCTTGAGAAAGAAACCCCTGCAATATTATTTGCAATCCGTAGATTCAAAATGCATATCGAAGGATATCATTTCCGTATAATAACCGATCACAGATCTTTGCAATGGCTAAAGTATAAACCAAACCCAACAAGGAGGGCCACTAGATGACTGATGATATTGCAACAACACAGCTTTACGTTACAATACCGACAAGGTTCCTTAAATAAAGTCGCAGATGCACTTTCAAGAAATCCGTTAAATACCGTAACTGTAATTAAAACAATTACATCGCAAAAATATCAGTGGATTGAAACATTAAAAGCAGCTATAAAGAAACGCCCTGAAAAATACGAAGACTTTAAAATCGATAAAGATAATATCTACAGAAATATACCGACTACAAGAGAAGATGTAAATAAAAATAAATTTAGAACTTAGGTGAAAATTATGCGTAACGAAACATCTAAGAAAAGCTGTAATCGCAGAAAATCATGATACCCCAAGCGCAGGCCACTTAGGGACGAATAAAACTGTAAACCGAATACAACTTAACTATCATTGGCCAAGAACGCAAACTGATATAAGAAGATACATTCAACATTGTTAAAGTTGTAAACAATATAAGCCGTCACAATTAAAACCAGCTGGAAAAATGGGTTATACAAAGATAAATGAGTCATGGCACACTATAAGCACAGATCTTATAGGTTTGATAACAGGGTCTGCAAAAGGAAACCAATTCCTTGTAGTCTTCCAAGACATATTCACGAAATTGGTGGGATTAAACCTCTATGTACCGCAACTGCTAGAACCGTAATTGAAGCATTAAAAGACAAAATTATATACCGATATGGCAAACCGAAACAAATAAAATCGGATAATGGTTCGGAATATGCGAATAAATTATTTCAAAGTATGGCACAAACGTTCGGAATTGAACATAAGTTAACGACCCCATACACACCGTAAGTCAACCCCGTCGAAAGAATAAATAGAGCCATAGGCACGATAATAGCTCAATTGATTAAAAACAAACAAAAATATTGGGATAAATGGATTCCAGAAGTTTGTTTTGCACTAAATACGGCAAAACATGCGTCTACAGGTTTCACACCTGCACTTTTGAATTTTGGTAGGGAAATACAACAATCCCTAAGCCTAAGAACACAAGTTGATCTCACAGGAGAACTTGACCGACCGCCAGTAACTACACAGGAATATATAAAACAATTAGAATCCTTAGAGGAAATACAAACACTCGCAAAATCAAATTTAGCAAAATCTTGTATGGAACAGCGACGCCATTATAATTTCCGTAGACGCGACGGTCACATTCAAGTAGGCGACGTCATATACCAACGTGTACATCCTCTAAGTGATACAAGAATGGGACGTTCAGCGAAATTGGCGCCGAAATTTTCCGGACCGTATGAAGTAATTGAATTAGTATTTAAGAATACTGTAAAATTAAAAGGAATTGACGATAACAAAGTTATCGGCCCAATTAATATCAAAGATATTAAGCCAGCTAACTTAGATAATTAAAAGTTAAAGAATGGCACCCGTTAAAAACTCGAATTCCTTATAAAAATTGCTATATTCCTCCCTTGCACCCAATCCCAGTAATCCTGTATACCGATTCCAACCCCATTGTTTGAGGACCGAAATAAAGTCACTAGACGATATCATCGCCGCCTAATCCAAGAACTAGACCCTAGAGTCATCACCAATCCAGCCACAATTGAGGGATGCAGCTATATGGACACCGTTTACCCCGTGTTATTCATTTTTCACGATGTGCGCGAAGTGTACAAGTACCCCCATAATATCTAAAATCGCGTTGATAAAAACCGATACAGTTTTTCACGAGTTTCAATGTTATAACTTTATTATTAATTTAATTAGAAAGGCAATGTAAAAGACTTTAACAAATCGCGGAGTGCGGGAAACATTGAATAATTAGAATAATTAATTATAGATATAAATGTTTGTAAACCTAGGAGTTTATTTAATTA
>JAHWXV010062456.1:0-10962 GCA_024586415.1 Phrixothrix hirtus | reverse complement strand
GTGTGTGTGTGTGTGTGTGTGTGTGTGTGTGTGTGTGTGTGTGTGTGTGTGTGTGTGTGTGTGTGTGTGTGTGTGTGTGTGTGTGTGTCTATGTATATGTGTGTCTGTGTGTCTGTGCGTCTGTGCGTCTGTGCGTCTGTGCGTCTGTGCGTCTGTGCGTCTGTGCGTCTGTGCGTCTGTGCGCCTGTGCGTCTGTGTGTCTGTGTGTCTGTGTGTATGTGTGTATGTGTGTATGTGTGTCTGTGTGTCTGTGTGTGTGTGTGTGTCTGTGTGTCTGTGTCTGGGTGTCTGCGTATCTGCGTGTCTGCGTGTCTGGGTGTCTGCGTATCTGCGTGTCTGCGTGTCTGCGTGTCTGCGTGTCTGCGTGTCTGCGTGTCTGCGTGTCTGCGTGTGTGCGTGTGTGCGTGTGTGCGTGTGTGCGTGGCGGTGCGTGGGTGCGTGCGTGCGTGGGTGCGTGCGTGCGTGCTTGCGTACGTGCGTGCGGGCGTGCGTGCGTGCGTGCGTGCGTGCGTGTCTGTATTCTATAGTTATTACTAACTAAACTAAATCTAAAATGAACAAGAAATACTGGCCCTAATGACCCCTATAACATGAATAGTTAAAATTTAAAATTTTAGTCTGTTATTTGTGATAATAACTAGCTTGTCTTGAATTTATACGTGATCGACTAATTTGTCCCAGCAGAGTTTACTTAACGAGGGGGGTGGAGATCAGTGTAATTTAAGGATTGGATGTGTCACTTACTTGGTGTCTTGGAGACTTTGAACTTCCCGAAGGAATTGAAAATAACAACCGTTCTGCCTAGGATATTCTACTTATCATACACCACGTACAGCCTTGTCGGACTCTAACCGTTTGATTACGAATCGACAGGTAATTGAAGTTGACCCTTTCTATAGTTCGATCTGGGCGGAAATAGACCAAATTTCTACCAATTTGATCCCCTATATATTAGTCGGGTGACTCCTCAAATGTTTCTTTTAATTATCGCCTGGGGACGCACTTGCAGAAAGCGGCTTAACTTCGAAACACTAATGTCTCTACTACTTGATAATCAAGTTTTGTCCTTGAAATTGAAGTGGTGAAGACGAGAAGGCTAAAGTTTATTTTTAGACTTGCAAGCATCTCATGCGAATCGCTGAAGTAATATTTTTAAGAAAAATGCCCCTATGTTTTACAAAGATTTTCGAATTTTAATAATTGTTGTTAGTATGGAGTTAAACATTTACAAATTTATGGTTGTAATTTTGGCATAAAAATTATACTGGTAATTTACCAATTAGATTTTACTATTACTACACGGATACATATACCGGGTGTTTCCGAATAATTGACAAATGTTGCAAGAATTTTAGACGCGCTTACAACTGTCTCTAAATAAGAATATACATATTAAGATTTGAGCAGTTTGGTTTTTAATCCAAATATGCTAATTTATTTTATGCCATAAGTTGAGATATTGCAAATTGCATATTAGAAAATAATTGATTTTATTCCAAGACTTTTAACACCTTGTATCTCGAAAACAAAGCATCTGTCGACGCAAGTCCATAGTATATTTTTACGTGTTCTATACAGTACTAAAATTATTTTATAACAGCATGCAGTATTGGATTATCATTTAAATCATTATTACAATATTATTACATAACTTGTATTGTTAATACATTTTTGTTATTATTTTACTCAAAAAAGTAAATTTGGACTTCTACTAATGGAACTTTTATTTATTAAATTAAATTAATTTTGGACAAATGATAGACTAAATAATATACATCGCTATGCAACTACTGAAAGAAAAATAAAAATTCGCTTAAAAAATGAGATAAATAGATTTTCTCGGCAAATATTTATTCCAAAACTACTCCTGATGTCCCCTCCGATTTTGACAATTTTGTGATATGCTGTGTATATCTTAAATCTAAGAGACAGCTACATTTTCGTTGACAGTCAATCGGCTTTGGGGATAAAATTAACCTCTACAATACAATCTGAATTCTATATTGGTCCATGATGGCAATTACACATAGAAGAAGCAGTAATTCAATTCGAACGGAAGAAACGTTAAAATATTCCCCTACATACTAAATAAACGCTAAAATTTTTGCGATGCTCATAGCTTATTTGGAAGTCAAGAACTAATATATTGTAACTTTCTAAAGAAAACGCATGTTATAAAGTTTATGAATTTCTGCATTTATGTAACAAATAATTTTAAACGGGGTTTCTACTATCTCGCCTTCCTAGGACAGTGAACCGTATTTAATAGAGTAGTTTGCCAAACGTAATCTTATTTTCGTATCACTCTGTATATAAAGTTTGTCAAAGTTAATTAATATACGTTTAGGTAAATTATAATTTATCAACCTTTTTGAATGCACCTCGTATACTTTGTAATGCATTGGATTTTCATCTTAGCCTTGAACATTATTATTTATTAATCTGAGTTTTAAAGAAATCAGTTCTCAGTATTGGTTTGTAATAAGAAATCTTATTTTT
This sequence comes from Phrixothrix hirtus, assembly GCA_024586415.1. Classification (NCBI taxonomy): domain Eukaryota; kingdom Metazoa; phylum Arthropoda; class Insecta; order Coleoptera; family Phengodidae; genus Phrixothrix; species Phrixothrix hirtus. Next base: position 8,463 of record JAHWXV010062456.1, on the reverse strand, counting down.
AATTCCATTAATTCCAAAAGCATTTTAAGTAATTTTGGATTTAACAATCAAATCCTTTTTGTCACTTTATAATAGTAAAACCATATGTTAATTATATATTTCGTGAATTTTTGACTATTAAAAATGTCATCAGTTTTACTAGAAATAATTTCAAATAAGATTAAGTTTTTTAACTTAATTTGCGAAGGAAAGGATTTCATATAAAATTTACGTAGATGTTTTGTTTTAAAAACGACGCAAATTTTAACAATTCCAAGTGATATTTTTCAGGCATGATGTCATCGTGTTACTATGCCAAACAGGCAGACGCGAGATTTTTTTATAGCGACTTATTGGTCCGTTTAAAAATATAATTTGTGATTGGCAAATTCTTGCGCAAGCGAAGTGTCCCTTGGAGGATACTTGTTTTGGAACCGTAATCGAGCTCAGTCATGTTTAAGCTTTGTTAAAAAGTTTAGAAGAAAAGTTCTTTTAGTAATATGGAACCTTCAAATTATTTGTGCAAGCGATTTCTTTCTTTTAGATGTCTATAATTTGCTAAAGAATTTATTGTCTTATCCCGTTCTTGGGGAAACTGTTTTTGAAAGCACGCTTTAGCACATTGTCCACCATTGTTGGTTAAATGAAATCCCATTTACGGAAATTATAAATGAAGTAAATCAAATTATAAAGGCAAGCTTTTCTAAATATTAAAACTCAACATCATACAACCAGGCACGTAAGTGAATTTTTACGCTACTTAACTAAAGTGACTTAGAAATAAAACCTCAAGAGATCGTTGCCCGAATTTGATCATAAGTAATTTTTGCGTATTAAAATTATTAGCATTTAGTTGATGTTCATAACGAAGTATGCCTTAGTTTTTATCTCCAAACTTGTAATTTCAGTGCAGTAATCACATAGTGAAATAAATACAATTGATGCAAATTTTGTAATAAGTTTGATATACAGGGTGACACGTATGTAACCAGTTAACATCGATTTTCAATTTGCAGATACATACGCGTCAAACTATAAAATTGTTAATTAAATTCTCTTAATTTTTAAATAGCTGTAATTGTTACCAGCGTGGGCCCCCGCCATAATTTATGATATTAGAATTAATAACCTATTTGTGATTTATAGTTTTTTGTAATATATATCATTTGACTTAAACCTTTGTGACTAATATTTCTTTTTATTCATTATGCTTATTGTTAATTATTTAGTATTCTTTTCTTGTTTTTAGAATAGTTGTAATTTTACTTTCAGATATGTTAAGGTAAACCAAAGTGTAAGTAGCGATATTTGGAAGTTAATTTGTTCAACGTTATGCAAGTATGTAGCTTAATGTTAATATTTTCTGCTAAAATACTCATCGCTGCCTTTCCGTTGCTAGCCTTTTGATTAAGACAGTTGTTTTCCCAAATAAAGCTAGTGGCACCCTTTCAACATTTTAGACGATGTTCATGCAGTATAACTCTTCCCAAGCAACTGCCACGTAAATCTTTAGTTAATTGAGACTCCATCCTCCCGTATTGCTGATCAACGCTAAATACGCCTGGGAAGTAAGTATAAGCCTCCTCGGAGCTTCAATTATACTTTTAGTGTGGCGAATTTTATATGTATTTTTAATTTGAGCGTGAAATCGTGACCATAATATCAAAGGTTGGTTACATTATGTTCCATACATATGTAGCGATTTATAGACGTAAAGTTCCCTCTTCATAGAATATGCAAAAATTAATAATAAATAATATGAGGTTAAATAAGAAAAATGTCTTACTAACCATAGCTTCGAAAAAGCAGGTGGCTTAAATTCATATTTCAAGTATAACTACTGGTTGAAGTCAGAGCCGATAAACTTTTTTTATGTAAGATAGGCCATTTCAGATATAATAAGGGTAAGTTACCCTTACATATGACTAGAACAATATAAAAACCAACATTCACTTGATAGAAATAAGAATTTCTACGGAAGCAAGACGTTGATTACTCCATAAATACAATACTAAAAGAGATCTTGTAGACGCTTTTAAAACCAGTATTTAAAATATCCAGTTGTTAATTTCTCAGTTTTGGATGCTAAAATATACACACCTTATACTTAACATAATGGTTGTTGTATACATTGACCTTAGATCCCCAAAACTTCTTTTAACACCAATAATAGAGACGAAAGTAATTCACCATCAACAGATATTCTAGGTCGGATGGTATAGCTATGTATAGTAGCAGATACTGATTGAATGAAAGTGTCAATTCCTTTTGAACCGTTTATAGCGTTCTGTCTTTGAAACTAGATTTTTCACTGGGATAGCAATGATTTTAAGCAGAAGTAATTGTATTTAATATGTTACGCCCGTGGGTATGTTTTGACATGTAGTATAGGTTTTGAATCTTTATTTACTTTGTATATTTTTAATTTATAAATTCGTTGTAGGTTCTTAATTTAAACTTTGACGGTTAATTAAATTTTTCGAAGTTACCTTTGCGGCAAAAACATGTATAATTTTCTCCTGGTGCTTTATTGGCCTTATTTAAATTTGGTTATAATATAACAACCTATTTTAATTAAAATAAGATTTATATGTGCATGCAAAGTTAAAAAATTTTGAATAATACTTTTCATCGTGCGTTATATATTTGAGATTGTGAAGTGGTATTTATATTAACCTTAACTTACCTGTCGGATGCAAGGAACTATTATACGTACAGCTGTTTTGCTGTGTAAAATATGTAACATTATACGAACCTTACCTTTCTAATTATTAAATTTAATATGTCTCGAACCCGTGAGTTTGCACGATGGTTTGAACTCAAATCATTTATGTAGATGTTTTATTAATTATCCCTGTGTTCAACGAGAAGAACAATCTAGCTACTTTTGCAAAAAGTTATTTTCGATTTATTATAACGCAATAAATTTTACTAGATTCAAGCAAATATTACCTACCGTAGTGATGCTTCGATCATTTAAATGCTAACTACCGTTCCGCCTACCGAGTATTCGCTATCGAGAGCACACTGTAAAAATGGAGCTCATTGCGATATTTATTTATTCATAAGCTACTCCTATGACATATTTATGGTCTCATTGATCACAACTATCTTAAGGTCTCAGTGAGCAATAAACGCAGTGGACCTCATTATTTTCCTTTAATTTCGTTATGTGCGTAAACTAGTTGTTATTCTTTTCAACAGTGACCTTTATAGGTACAACTCTGTTCCAAATTATAGATGACGGTTTCAGCCAATTTTGGAACCCAATAGTGGCATACCCCTTTTTATTTGCTTGTCTTGAACTGTCTGTCTCCCATTATTTTACTTACTTACGTGTAGCATTTTAGATTATCGGCCACAGACACCATAGGCGGCAAATATGAACTATATCCCTAACTGATTCCTACTCCGTGAGCCTACTGAACTCGATGGGATCAAAAGGAAAAATTACCCGTCATATACTCTAAGCCAAGCTCCGCCCTGAATGAGAGACCCACGTATTTGTTGTGAAATTAATGCTTTATGGCTTACTGTTTTTTTAGTAAATTTGGTAATTTTTCGTGACCCTATGCAAAATTTTTTTTTTATATAGATCCGCCCAACATTTAGGTAGTGGTCATAGTCGCAAGATTATATAATGAATTATAGATCGTCGTTCAATTGTATTGTTGAAATTGATACAAACGTATCAACTAATAAACTTTAATCTGTTCTATTTACAACTTCTATTTGCCTTTTCCATCTATATAGGCGGCGTTTATTTTTATTCGCGCAAATTTGCTATGAATGGATTTTAAATTATTATCCTGTATTTTATAGCTTCACTTTTACATCAAGCCAATACGGCTCCCAAAAAAGCAGATCGTCAGAAAATGTCTTTACAAGACTGTTGCGTACCATCTCGCAAAGCATATCAGAGTACACGCTGTTCATCTGCATTGACATCAGCCTCGTATTTCATAATCTCTAGTGATCCGCTCTAATCAGGGGTCTCAAAAACTTACATAGAGAGTTAATGAAAATCGTCATCAACTATTCTCAAGATAAGTAATCATAGCCAAGTAACTAACAGACTCGCAAAGAGACGCCCGCAGTGATCCATTTGTGAGCCTCCTTTTTGGGAAATTGCCCTTTATAACCTCCTCTTAACCTTAGAAGATGACAAAGACATTTTAGACATTATATCATCATATCATATCATCAAACGATAGAGTCATATTCTCGAACACAAAGTTAACACAACACTAGCAGGGATTCAGAATTGATGTTTGGGGTCAATTCAGATATCACCAGAAAAGACCACATACATCCTGGTGAAGGGAATACCGTAGAGGGACTCAGAAATTAAACGACATTTTAAAGACCTTCAGAACTAAGAAAATCAAATGCCTAGAGGTGACTATGAATGAGAAGCAAAAGTTTAAACTGCAAATAAATACAGAATGCTAAAGCGGAACCATCTTACTACAAAAAATAGCCAGAACAGCGCAGAAAAACTTTAGGATTTCTTTGCGTAGCACTCGATGATACTTTAATAACGTACTAATTGTTATAATTACATATGTTGCCAGTACATGGGAAAAAGAACAAAAGTTGGTTCGGTTAATAAAATCCTTTCTACACAAAGAGGAGCAATATTAAGAATCAAAGGCTCTTTTGTTGTCACAGTAATAGATCAACTTCTATTAATATTTGGCATCATCCTGACCTATTTGCAAATTAAAAATGTACAGCAACGTACTGATTTAAAAAGGGCGACATGAACAAAGTAAACGAGATACGTGCAGGGAAGCATAACACGAATCATTTTATAACAATGGCAGAGAGAATGGAGCAAGTACATCCTCTAAGAACATTACTACAAATAAAACACGGCATTACAAGTTTTGCAAGACGAACAAGCATTCGAAATACTAAACGGCTTAGCCAGCGGGCTTCTACCTTAACAAAGGACGTTTACCGTAGATAAGAAAAATGCTAAATAAAAACATCAACAACCAAAACAGACATCCAACAACTCACAATTGAATTGATACTTAAACTTTCCTCCGAAAATAACACGGTAAAAAATTAAAATGAATTCTTGGAGCTTTGCTCTACATATATTCATATTGTAGATGTTAACATACAACGGGACCAGACATATTTCAAAAAATATAACCAGGTTACCTCGTTAATAAGCAAAATTCAAAGAAATTTCTAAACACAATACAATTACATACATACAAAATAACCTTTTTATAAATTTTACTTCATAACTGACACACATACAACTCAGATTGCAACAAAACAATCCAACATTTTCGAAAAACATGACTTAATATTTTACATACACGCACAGACATAGTTACAAATTTTACTAAGTACAACTTCGACAAATAAACACATGAACTGAAGTAGTAACACAGTTATGCGTTAAATAAGAACAATTACAATATTTATGATGTAAATAAAACAACTGACAACATGTTTTATAAAAAAAAACAAAGACCATTATAAATTAAAGCCTAATTAACCAATAACACACAATAAATTGATTACGCCATGGCATCAATTCCAATTATCTGACAAATCTAATGACCTACTACTACAAAAGGAGGTTAAACCTAAGACACCACGACACCATCTCCAATATCTACATACGTCAAACTTCCTACTTCAACAATAAGTTAATGTGAAATATAAAGTGACTTCTTACCTTTACTTTTTTGAACAAATATCAGTTATAGTGAAAGTGATTTAGTGCAGTACCGTGATGAGCATACTTCCCAGATACCCAATAAGTTTATTGTAAGCTTACTTTTTACTTACATTACTCTTGAACGTATAAGGTTGCTATTTTAGGGTTATAGTAAACAAAGGATAAGCTTGCTATATGCAAAGTTTCGTCTATAAGTTTATTGACCGCTTGCCATGCTAAATAAAAAATAAGGAACATTTTAAATTTACGTTTAGGTACCTTTTATTCAATAATAGTTATTCCAAAATCAGCTTCATTGCTGTTATTTTCAAACTCTCCATGATTGTTGATGTAAGGTATGGAAATTATGGAGTTGTTTTATATCACATTATATAACAGCTTAAAAAGAACTATTAACTATATCTTAGTCTTTTCTGTTAGTTTCTTACTTCGATTACTGTCATTATTTTATAAAATGCAGAAATGTAAGCTTTCATAGTGGTAAGTATAAGTTTGCAAAGTGGTAACTAGCAAACTTACAGTAAGTTCTCAAGGTTGTTTATGTAAACTTGCATTAAGTTTAAAATAGACTTACTGTGCTATCTGGGTTGTAATATTTTAAGCTAATAAAGCGTACCATTAATGGAAAACTATTGGCTAAAATAAATAAAAATCTCTCTATGAACATAAACTTTTTCTTTTTAGAAGCACTAGTGAATAGTTTTATATAATAGAATAGTAAATATTGTACCTCTGAAAATAAACTTTTATTATAGGGATGCTGCCGTACACAAAAGGTTATCTGGAAGGCGAAAGCAATTTTAGAACAATAGGTAAATTTACTAGTAATAAGAAAATAGAGTCCTTTTGAAATTTTACCTATAATATCCTTTACCATGAAACACACTTAAAAAAATAAATATTACTGTTTTGTTGGCAAAATATCATATTACCTATACAATTAGAGCACTTTTTCGAGTCAAGGTCGCCAGCTGTTTTAATAAAAAGTAGTCAAACGTATTTATTTAAATCATCTAAGTTTGCTTGTATGTGGTAAAACACTATTGTTTATTAATTATAATTATTTACACATTAATTATTGTAAACTTATTTGATAAATGTCATAAATTGGCATAAGTTTTATTTACATTAATTTGTATGAGCATGGGTTTTACTGAATGTAGATTATGTAAAATTTTAATGAAATTCATTTATCGTTTAGATTTTTAACGATTTTCACAAAATTTCAATTATACATAAGAAAGTTAATAATATGAAGATATTTATCAAAAATATTTAACGTCGGCTTTGTAAAAGCGAAAGTTATTTAAAACAATGTATCCGTATTCAATAATACAATTGTATACATATTAAGAATGATACATATCTATTAAATAAATTCTTTGTTTTTATTTTAAAGATTTTATAAACTTACACAATTAACACGCACTAGAACTTTTAAGGAAGAAAATAAAACTTGCGATTTTAAACGTTAATTAGTAGGTACTCTTAATAACATTTGGGAACATTCATTAATGAAATCATATGCGTCATACCAAATTTAATCACTTAGTTTATAAGCGCTTTTTGTTGCGCATATTAATATGTGTCTACTGTTAAAGTAATGTGTCTTATATCGCTGACACTCTGTATAATGCAGTGTTACGAAATTTATACTAAAATTTTGATTCTATGAAATATGCATCCTCTATTGCAAATTTTACCCCCAAATTTGTCATACAGTTTTATCCAAACCGGGTTTTGAAAGGACTGTAATCTAAAATTCGACATACACCGTGCAGTTCAGAAACCGTCATGGTAGATTTATGGTCGGATTGTAATATAGTTCCAAAACATTACTAGGTCGACCACAGAGGTAACTTTTGCAACTTCTCAAAATCACGAGGTTGTGAAGGTTACCAAAGTAAAATGCGGAAAAAAAATTGCAAAATTCATTTTCAATACATTATCATAAAAATACATGGATATACTTACAATTATAGCGAAGCAAATTTAAACAGGAATTCTTTCATCTTTACAAAAATAAATACATTTCCTGTAATATTATATAAAATTCAAAAGCTGAATGTGAATTAAGACTCTAATAAAATAAAAATATAAGGTCTTTGCAAAAACCAAAAAATTTAAAACAGCGTCAAAGGTTTTAAAATTAATGCAATAATCAAAACAAAAAATGCTAGAATCAAAAACTTCAAAAAAAGCAATGTTTCGAAGAATAAATTTGTGATTGATAATAAAAATACTGACTTATAACAAAAGCTGCGCTTTCCATTTGCCGCCACAATACAATATTCTGTTTATGAACATCATCAAAAATAGCATACAGGTATCAAAAGTACAAAAACGCCCATGATACTTTTACCACAGAATATATCTTTAATTAACCTAAATATAGGTACATATTCTGTGTTTTTACTAAAATCGTTCCAAAACATATATGACTATGGTTAACAATATCATCCTCCACAGCTCCAACCATCGAGGTTTATCAAGGGTGATTTTGGAATGCCGCCCGGAGGGAACGCTTCCCTTGTAAGTGGATAACATGACGTACATCCCCTACAATTTTGGGTATACATTTTTAACATTTTCAAATTGCAATTTGTAAAAGTACCTGTATAACACCGAAATCGCGATTATAAAAACCGATACAGTTTTTGGCGAGTTTCACTGTTATAACTTTATTATTAAGTTAAGTAGAAAGACAATTTAAAAGACTTTAACAAATCGCGAAGTGCGGGAAACATTGTATAATTAGAATAATTAATTATAGGTATAAA